>CM052095.1:10159524-10207016 GCA_028453745.1 Agapostemon virescens | reverse complement strand
AATTTGTTGCATTTCTCGTTAAATAAAAATCGTTGGGCGTCAAAAAATACCATGAGCCCCTAAAAGTCGCGTGTATATAACCTCCAAGCAAAAAGAAAATGGCGGAGTAGCGTTTCTCGTTGAGTAAAGAGAAAGCAGCCGTTAAAAGTTGCAGAAAGGGCCACATTTTTAATCGAGATGAGGCTAGCAGTTGTTCCAGATGTATCAGCAACAATGTTGGAAGTTCCAACATGGCGGCGGCGAAAATCTCTGCGCGGTGATCGATGAGAGTGATCGATGCGTTTATTCTTCCGCCTTTCGATTACATTCCCGGCGGTTTGCGCGGGTTGTTGCACTGTGCGGTGCACGGTACGTTGCCGCATAAATTTGAACGTCATGTACACCGAAGCCTGCAACGATCAACCTTGTTTCAGCATTGTCATCGTGTTGCATCGCGACAGGACGAGCAACATCCGCCGCGGAGACCTCGGCTTTCGAACGGCTGCCGCTTCTGAAGAAGAAAAAAGACCCTCCGCGGAAGATCGTTCAACTTATTCGCAAGAACCGGGACTTTGCCCTTTTCGCGAAACTATGCACGCCACCGGCAGCGATACTGAAATTTACTAGTCGAGTTGTTTAAGTGGTGCATTTCGTGCAGTGACGGATCGATACTACAGCAAAGGCGGAAGGCACACAAAGGACGCACGGACAGAAACCTAATTCAGCAGAGCGGGAAAATTTAGAAATTCAATTGGAGCCGTTCGACGGGAATTAAATTATCGGTTGACCGCTTTTTATCCAATAACGGACTAGCAGAACCGTCGAAATTCGACAGATCAAGAATTATTTGGGAATTCGAATCGTGCCAGAACAATGGCTAACGAGCAATTTGTTGCACGGATAAATTTTAATAAAATACCTCTTGGCTTAATCACATTTTAGTTTCACTTCTTTGACGGAGGTAACTACAGCTGTCTTACATGCAAAATATTGGTATTTCATAGACAAATTCAGCTTCAGAAATTTATAATAGCGAATAAGGGTTAGTATTAATAATATCAAAAATTTAGAATGCATAATTTTAATATTCTCAAGCATTTACAACTGAAATTTGCAATACTAAAGAAGAATTCTTTAAATGTCTGAAAATTGTAAAATATTTTATGAATTAAGAATTGATAAACAGTGACAAATAGTCTCTACAATTTTCCAAATGTCAAACGTACCAGTAGATAGTATAAATTTTTGCAAACATTTAAAATTCGATTTTCAATTTTTAATGGAAAAGTATTTATTAACAGAAATATTTTAAAAAGAATTCTCCAAAATTCTCAAAACATCAGACGCATAAATAAATAATCTACATCTCGGCAAGCTCCCATTTCGCCTCATTAAAGACTAAAACAATTATTTAAAATTTTAAACACGAATTCACGAGAATTTATTCATCAAATACGTTTCGTGCGTATTATTTAAAAATATGTCCGACAAATCCGTCCAGACGCGTTTTTAATATTTTTATAAAGTAATTTCCGTGGGCAAACATGGCAGCGGAAATATAGCGCATTAATGGCAAATTACGCGGATTGTCGCTAACGTTCTGTAGAGCCGAGAACGCTATAAATAAGGTCACGTGTCCGGAAGGGGTGGGTGCACGGTCATGCAATTCCAAAGTAGAATTTCAGTAAACGTTGCTACGATTGCCGGTGTAATAATACGGAAGGTAAGGCCGAGGCAAACTGTGTTTCTTTCTGCCCGGAAGCACGTCCGTTCCCTTCGAAATTGTTGTTGCGGAGGTAGACGCTTTAACGATTCGCTAAAAGCGAAATTGCTGCGCACTATACCTGCCGAGCGCGGCGAATATAGCTCGAAAATTGTCCTGGTCTCGTTCCCCTCGAATCTCGGGAAAGATTTCAGGAATTCTGATATTTCTGAATTTTCTAACGAAATTTCTACGGGAAATTGAAATCTGAAAATTGCCCTGAAACGTCGCAAACCTTCTCTACCGTAACTGTGGAAATAATAGAATCTTTCCGGTGAATATTCGAGGTCTTTGAACGAGGCGATTATTGAGGCTATTCTACGAGAATTTTTCCTTTGCGAAAATGTCGTAAGCGGCTTCGTTGCCGAGTTATTCGAGAAAAACGCCGGCCAATCACAGCGTGACGAGCGCCGCCCCCATCGCGCTGCGATTGGTCCGTCCTTTTTGTTGATAACTCGAGAACGAAGCGTCGGATCGCGAAACGGCAAAGGGAAAAGTTTTCAAAAACTATCATCTCTTTCACTGCAATGTTTATCTACTAAATTTTGTCATGAATGCATTTTTCACTTTCCTAATTTTTAATATGTAAACGATGTAAGATTTTGGAAATTTTTATACTGCACCCTTGATGTTCTAAGTTAATTTTGAAATTATAAAAATTGGTGTTTTTTAATATTGTTTCATTTTCACAGATGTAGGTGAATTTTAATGACACGTTCCATTTTTAGGTTAGGTTACAACGAGAGCCAGAACAGAATTTCTTCTAAAAACAAAAACCATCGATTTCTTTTCTAACGTAACGTAAAGTTCTGCTGTGTACGTTTGTTTTTGGAAGCTGGGTTTACTAAACCATGCTTTGATCGAGGCTTTTGCATGAATAAAACATCAGTTATTACCGAAGAAAAGCAGGTATACGAAAGTTTTCGTGGAAAAGTAGTTAGTTTCGCCTAACTTAAACTGATATGGCAACGCGAAACTTGATAACTGCGGAAACTTGAAAATTCCAAACACTCCGGCGGCTGGTCGTGTGTGCCCGAGGCGGACAGTTTGTTTAAAAATATATTTCCACGGTAAACCGTCTCGTTTTACATTTTAAACAAATATTAAGAACCAAGAATTTATTAATTTAAATCGTTCCATTTATTAAATTAATATATATAATTCGATTCCTATTTTTATAAACAATCATTTGTTAATCCACTGGAAGAAATATTGTATAAATGCTAATAAATCATTTTTCAGTTTTTCTTTTATAGAAATGTGTAAAGCAGGAAGGAAAAATTCATTTTCTACATAGTTGCGATTAATGGCAAATTAAAGCAGAAATATGTAACAATATTTAATTATTAACATGCCACTAATATTTTCTAAGACTGAAATAGACATAATGTTCAATAATTGAAATCTGCAAAAATTGTTATTTTATTCCAGTGTGAAACGATTTTAATACAGCTTTTGATCTTTGGCAGATATAAAAATTCCAAGCCAGTTATATGACGCATAACAGTATCAATTGATTGCCCTATAACTTATTATACTATAATAATTTAAAAATGGGAGATCCCTGGAAGTAATCCGAGTAAAATTTCCCTTTGCCAAATTGCGATGCGACGCTTTGTTTTCAAGATATTAACGAAAAACACGGACCAATCAGAGCGCGAGGGCTGGCATACGTCAGCGCGAGCGTCGAACAAGATGGCGCCTGACCCAGGAGAGCGTAGCACCTGGAACCGATACGACCCCAATGTTTTTCGTTGATAACTCGGAAATGAATCGTCGAATCGAAAATTGGCAAAGGAAAAAGTTGCTCAGAATTGCCTTGGGAATCTGGTGTGTGAATCTCGTTGAACTTCGACACCCTGTATACGTTCCTATTCATTGGGGAACGTTCACGTCTGAACCGTGCCTCGATCTTCTTTCACAATCCAACTCGGTATACTCATTTTCGTGCATCTATAGCTACCTCTACCCATCCGACCCTTGAATTAAGTTACACCCCAGAAGCTAGAGACTCGAAACCGCAAGCAGACGAAGGGGTAGCCACAACGGGGCCATCGTTTCGTTCCGTTTCATTCTGCTGCCGTGTCGTTTCCCTCTTCTCCCACCTCCTTTTCCTCTTTTTCGCTTTTTCTTGCCCCTCAACTGCAGATCTTGTAATTACGGCTGGCAGCAATTACCAAGCCCTAAATACTTGCGCAATTTTATCCTTCTTATATTAAGCCGGCACAGAATGCGACAAACAGAACGAACAATGCGACAGAATCTCCAACAGCAACTATTCTCGAGTTCCACGCGTCTCCTAGAAATCAATAAACCAAATAACAATCTTTACTCGATAATTTCTATTTGGATTTCAGATTCAATTCTATTATTCCGGTGCACTAATTTCTATTTTCTAATTTCAATTTTTAATTTTGCTGTGTTTCAAATTCAAATAAATATATATATATTTTTCAGTGGAAGTAAATATTGCAATTTTAAAATTTGCTATGTCTCAGATTGGGTGCAACAAAAATTCAATTTTTAAATTTGCTGTGTTTCAGATTCGCTATAAATGCAATTTGATATTTAAGTTACCCAAATTTCATCCATTTCGACGTAAATAAAATAAATATATATCTTCCAGCAGAACTTGATTCTGCAATTTTAAATTGCACCGTGTCTCAGATTCGCATCAACAAAACTTCAATTCATCAGTTACTTGTATCTCTCGGACCGTAATTTAAAATGGCGTCGCCCCTGCCGAGCGGACGAAAGCTACACAGTCGTCGAGATCCCGAAAACTCCGTGGACAGCAATAAATATAAAACGTTCATATTTCAGGAGGGCTTGAAACAGCGATTTCGAAACCTGTCTGAGATGCACAGCGACCCGGTACGAATTTCTAGGTCTCCAACGGGATTAACGAGACTATCTCACAAACGTGGGCGAGCGTTTCGTTCGGGCGGACACTAAAATCCGTAGCTGATGTTAATAAAATCTGCAGATGTATTTAACGCGATGGCGATCAAGCGGCGAGCACACGAGCATGGCTCTTTCTCGTGAAAAACGGCCTGGAAGAGTGGCCGGGCTCCGGGTTTCGCCCCCTAAAACGACATTTCGAATTAATTAAAGTGGCCGGCAGGAAATGAACGGGTTGAAGAATCGCGGTTCGCCGATATTTACAGCGAAATGTCAAACGTTATCCGCGGCGTAGGTCGCAGAAAATAGCCGGTAATGACTTTCGTTAACGGCTTGCCGGCGTTGAATCTCATTAAAGATTCCAATCGGGAAGCTCTGGAATTACGGGAGGATGGAATACCGAATACCATCGAACGGAATCGTCGATTGTCCACGCATGAAATTTTTACGGGATTAGGGTCGCGCCGATATCTCTCCTCCGCATTCAAATGTTCCAATAGGGTCTTCCTTGGAACCCTTTTGTCATTGGAAATTGATCCTGCGGCATCAGCTCCGAGCGAAAGTCCATAATGCAAAGGCTAATAGAAATTTCTTGAATACATGGTGTTCTACCTCCAGGACCTCGAATATCTCGCACGTTTCGTGCGACAGAGACAAATAACGGAGGAAAATATTATCTTGCTCGGACGGGGAAGAATTTAATTATGGAACTTTATTTATTAATTTTATTTTAATATTATTCTATTTTATCTATTGCATTCTAAATATGCAAACACTTGGTTGGAGGGACTAGAATGTAATCGTGGAAGTTTATTTATTAATTTTATTTGCTGATTTATTTGTTGCACTTCGAATGTGGAAATATTTGGTTGGAGGGACTAGAATTATATTGTGGAAATTTATTTATTAAATTACTTGTGCAATTGTTTGTAGAATTTATAGTATGGAAAGATTGTCTTGGTTGAAAGGGAGCATCGTCTATCGACAAACTACATTTTTAAACAACACTGCCTTGCATAAAGAAAAATCGCGAAGCCATTTAGAATCGTAATTCATGTATCGATTTCAAGACCCACAGCTCGTGATAATAAATAAAACGAGTTATCACGATATTGGCATCGATTACGTCGCTTAGACTCGTGTACCTCGCAACTGATGCAAGGTTCGCATAAGCGATACCGACGCTGCTACGTCGCAGACCGGATGTTTTTCCGTTTACGAGGCCACTTTAACGTGCGCGAGAAGACGTCTCTCGGCGAAATCCCTCGCGAACCTGCGAGAGAACCGTGCTATTCAGATACTTCGTTTCTTTTACAGCCAACGAGGCACATCTACTTTAAGTATATCCGGTTTTTAGGTCACATTTCGTGGACGCTGATGTTTACAGCCCCTCTGCATCTTTTTGCCCTAATACCCGCAGATTTCCATTCTTTCAAGCAACCGATAACCATCGCCGTTCTCGTCCTCTCACTCCCCAAACTTTCATCCCTCTTATATCAATAATTTCGTAAATCTGTAAATTCTCCAGAGTTCCAAAAAATTCTCTAAAGAATTTTTTCTAAATACATACAGACATACATAAATACATTCGGACGTCGAAACAAGAAAATGGCGTCGATTACGCTGTTCGACAATAACTACAACAATAGTTAACGTCGCGTATGGGCCAATTCCGGTTTCATATTTACAGACCTGTTAAGATGATACAAACAGTGATAGATTGAAACTGCTGTAGAATCGCGAACAAATTTAATTAGCGACTGAGTCCATCATCGATTTGAAGCTCTAAACGATAAATAAAGTTTCAAAAAATGCTATAGTCAAATTCCGGTTTCATATTTACAGGCTTGGCATAAACAAAAAGGCGACAGAAAATTAACAAAGTTAAGATATTTGTTTATAAATTTATTGAATAATAACGTGACGAATAGTGAGAGAGTGAAAAGAGGAATTTTCTGTGATTAGACAAAGTAATTAATTAAATAATAACCAACAAGCATTTCACTGTACCATTGAAATTATTTATATACCCGAACATTTATTTTCAATAACGGGAACCTAATTAAAGCCACGGTCTAATTATTGTATTCCATATAAAGTTGCTTAATTAACGAGCTACACCGCCAGTCCATCGATGGCAGAGCTCCGGTCGAAATTGTTCCAGAGCTCCAGAAATTCGTTTTACTATGAAACTATTTCGAAATTTCTGCGCTCTTCGAATTTATCAAATTGTTAATGTTTTATTCCTTTCTCCGCGAAGCGTTCTGCGACGCCAAGGAAAAATTACACTGTTTATACATTAACAAATTCCGTTTCTATTTTAGAAATTGTTAAAACTTCAGTTATTACGCGAGGCAACAATGTAAAGCAGGTTATACGGCGTCTTAAGGGATTTAAATTGCTTCGACTGCAAAGGGTTAATCCCTTAAGACACTTCTTTCAGTTCAGGACACAATTCTGCACTATGAAATCTGTTTTACATTGTTCTCTCGCATAATGACTGAACTTTTAACGGTTTATAAAGTACAGACGAATTTATTAATATGTGTACAGTACAATGGTTTTGCGAGATGGTGCTGCATTTATTCGATGGCGGCCCAGAATTGAATTCCCTTTAAATTGCCATAAAAATAATGTCATTACTCTCGGAATGCAGCCATTGCAAGACGGCCATTTTGCCCCGCAAATTCAATGTCGTGCCACGACCGCAATTCGATCGCTGTCGACCTGAAACTTGACAGGTACACTGCCTACGTATCCGGGAACATGTGTACGGAGTTACAGAAGAATCGGTGACCTAAATTTTTTGGCCGTTTTGCGACCTCCTCCAGAGATACCTTCTTAAAAGCTAACGATGTCATTATCTATTTGCCACGACCATACTAATAATGTTATAATCTTGAAAAAATTCTTAAGCTACCCCTAAACATCCCTGAAGGCACCACCACAGTTGCAAGAGGCTAGCATTTCAGGGGCCTTCAGAAAAAATTATTATGTCGAGCCCATTTTGGCTATTTCTTCGATTTTCAGCAGAATTTGTATAAATTCCCTCGTTGCCTTAATGAATTGTGAACAGCTGCTCTGATAATTGTAATCGGAAATTAAATTGCAAAGGAAGGGGTTAACGCGTAACATGTACACTGACTCGGAAACCATCTCTATTAGGCTTCATCATTTTCAGCCCTAAGCGAAGGATTCATTTCGCTCGTTGGCTAAACGGTGGAATTATGGCAGTAGATTGCTCAGTACTTGCTAGTGGCTAGAGAGACGAGCATATTAACACCAGGTTCGACCGTCAAAATGGCGGATCTTAATATTATTCATAAACAATTATTGAAATTATAAATATCTTGAGGAATTAATGAACAAAAATTTCTTTCTGTATTTATTACTAATTTTCCTGTCTTTATACGGCAATTAAAAATTAACTAGACTATTGTGCAAATATATACGCAAGAAACGAACGTCGTCTTACGGCGACAGTAATGGCGGCTTGGAATTATTCAAATTTGCATATCTCCGGAACTACCAACTTTTCCACATAAGTAGGTTAATACTTTTTCGTCACTGACGTCAAGCTGCACCCGTTGGTTCATTAAAAATCCATAATACCGTTTAAAAAACTAACTTGACCTTCGCGTGACCTTCACTTGTCCTCTCGAGCAAAACCAAGGAAACAAAAACATGCTGCACTAAATATCGTCCTGAAATTCCTTCGAAAATTTCCTAAAACTTGTTAAATATTAAATACATATTTATTTAACATTAACAATTCCAATTTTCCAAATTCTCTCAACTGTGGAAACACAAGAATGAGAAAGAGACATAATCAATTTGTGACTGGAGGAGCGTTTTCGTTTGATTGTATTAATTTATAACCTATCCACGTAAACATTGTCTAAACGAAAATATACCGGGTGTCTATTAAACTCTAATTCAAAAAATGCCGAATCGAATGTAACGAAATCTTTTCGATTTTCAATTTCCAGTTCATTATACGCGCGTTACACGTGAACACACGAACACACAGACGAGACAAGCAACGGTTCGCGTGTGTTTCAGAGGATACTATCGCGCGGAGCCGTTGTAGTGCGTAATAAACATTGATATTTGCCGACGGGACAATAGCAATGCATAATGAACATTGAGATCTGCGACGGGACAATCTCAGTGCGTAATAAACGTTGATATTTGCGAACAGGGCAATCTCACTGCGCAATAAATATTGACATTTGCCAACGGGACGCTGCCACGCAGCGCGCGGACGCTCCGCAGAGATTGTTCGTAGATGTGTGTGTGTGTGAAATAGTTTATTTTTCCAGAAAGGAACCGGCGACAGGAAGAACGTTGAAGCAACGACGAAGCCATTTAGGCGAATCCGAATGAGTTTGCGCAGCTATTAAGAAGAGCCCGGCGACACTTGATCACCTACGAAAAAAAAAAATCGAGGATGACACCGGCCTGGCCTATGTGCGAAACCTTTTTATAGTACTTAAGCCGTTTATGGTGTTCGTTTGCTCGACCAGAGATTTATGTCAACGGGAAGAGGGTTGGACACTGGCGAAAGGAAAAAACTGACCATGATTCCTTGTGCATTATCGTGCCAGGATGATGCTCCAGAGATGCTTTCTTCTGATGTTCGCACTATGGCGGTCGTTGATCTGCTTATGTCTGTTAGACTCGCTGTCGGGAACGATAAAAAGGTACTCTGTTGCCATCGTAGACCTTACGATTGTTTATTACTTATTTTGTTGTCTTGTTTCATTATATTTTGCATGGTCGCACTGCATTTATTTATTTATTATTTTATTGTTTATTTTGGGGCCTTTGTTCGACTCATTTTGCACAAATAGTCTTCATTAATTATTTAAATATTATTTTATTTTATTATTTACTTACTTACTTATTTTGTATAATCACTCTTCATTTATTATTTACTTGTTTATTTTGTTGTTTCTGTTCATCCCATTTTGTACAATGGCTCTTCACTACAATTATTTATTTATTACTGTATTTACTTGATATATTACTTTATTTCGTATCACCTCTATTTCTGCAAGAAAGTATCCATTTATCACTGACTCCATTTTGTTTTCATTTTCATGTGGCAAACTTTCACCAACGTAACCGTGACACTCTTGCGGTTAAAATGACTCCAAACACGACAAAATTTGCTTGGAATTTACTCACTCTATCTATAATAGTAATTGCAAGAAGAGGAGCGTTCGGATAATCGAGGTTTCAGTATATCGTCGATTATTCCTGCAAATACAGTTCAAACTGTATCGTGTTTGGTATCGTTGCACTCGGAAAAGAATGCTTAACAGTACCAGCGCCTACTCACTCTCAAATTTCAATTTGCAATTGCACATTCATGCAAAATTACAAAATTTCCAAAACTTTATCCCTAAACTGCCCATCTTCAAACTATCATAACTTCTCAGCAAAAAATCGTAGAACAACCCTCCTGGTCTCATTCGACAGCTTGAAATATCTACTTTCAGATCCGTGCAGCACCTTTTGCAGTACTTATCTCCGTCTTGGTGAAAATCGAAAAATTCTACGAGGTTTACAAATATCAAGCTCAGAAAATGAACCGATATTTTTAATACCGATTAAATTGTTTCTGTGTTACTATTACGTTTGCGGTAGGCTATACTATCCCAGTAAAGTATTGATAGCAGTTTTCGCATCGTTTAAATCAATCAGACATTAAAATAACCTAAAATACCGGTATCTTCTCGGTATTCGAAATAGCGGTTCGATCTCTGATCGGGTGCGAATATCCCGGCTAGCAGAGAACGAGTAGCCATTAGCCGGGGCGAAATCGGGGTTTTAAAGAGAGAATCGATCGCTTGCCCACAGTTCTGGCCGCAGCAAATTTTTCTGCCGAGCGCTGCTTGGCTAAATGGATTATCCGGAACCATCAGCAGGACGTTTCGTTCCGTTCGACGCGTCTGCCTTTTCCGACACGCAAAGCAATCGGTGCGACCAGCCCTTTCGGACGAAATCTAGCTAGGTTATCTTTCGCCACGGTGCGCGGTTATGTCTCTTCCTCTTTTCCTGCAAAATCGAGTCGCTCCTCTACCATGCGCGGTTTTTTCACCGCTGAGTGTGCAGCTCTCCACCGGGGAACGAGGCACTCAACCGTTTTCTACCTTTTCTACCTTTTCTACCTTTCCACCTTCCTGCCTGATAGGACAGGCCGAGGTTGAAAGTCGGCGAAAAATTATTATAAACTATTTAATACGATAAAGTCGCGTTAAATGCCACCATCTCTGGTCCGACACCTTTTAAAAGTGCGGTCAGCGTTTTATCGATCGAGCAACTGCAGAATAATTGCTACAGTATCGTTTCTTCTTGCTGTTGTACACGATAACTGCGACATTTCAATTATTTTCTTAATGCTGGATATTCAACGCGACTTTTCTGTACTATTTTTCTCAATATATGGATAATGAGTATCTTCAATTATTTTCTTCAAGAAGTGCAGTAATGTCGCGATAAGTGCCACCATATCGAAACGCTTATATCGAAGCTGTTTTAATTCGAATTATTTAATCGAATTATTTCGACCTGTGGACACACGAGTGTAACGTTACTTTCCGATGGTGCACTTATCGCGACATTCCCGAAATTATTCCAAGTATGCGAAAACTAATCCCAGTGAATTTTCTTGTTTCAGAAATACTAAGCTGGCTCTCAGCGAACAAACGGTGAACAAACGGTGAGCAAAACAAATGACTGGACAGAATGATTGATACTGGTGAAAAAAAAAAAAAAAGAAATGGCGGCAGTCATTTACTTTAAACGAACACTTGCGCGCTCTCCACTCTATCCGGAACAAGTTCGTAAAAGTGGGTCACAGCCCGGAGAAAAGTTTGAGAGACTCTAACCTAAACTCCAAACAAGAGTAATTTGCTTCGGTCACACGCGAAATAATTGGGCGTCCGGGCATCGCAGGGAATTCCCTGAATTGTCCAAAATTGATTGATAATTGAATAGGATGCCGGTCCGCCGTAAATAGAACTCTAGGCTATCGAACTAATTAACCGAAGTAATTAACTTCTTTAATAGTGCCGGGGCCCGATCCCGCTAATTAAACTCGCCGCGTGTGAACGGCGTTACAGCGGAGTGTCAACTCGGCGCGCGATTATTCATACGTTTTATTGTTACGGTGCGACCGTTGCAACGGGCCGCGCGAAAATATATTTAATTCCGTTGGCATAAGTTAATTGCGAAATTAGAGTGCGCACGCGACCGGACCGAGCTCCTGGCATAGTTTAATAGAACTATTGTTGCCGTTATCCGACTCGTTTATCCTAATTACGCTAGGGGGGGATCATCAACCTAAATGCATCGAATCGGTTTCGATGCAATGAATTAGAGAAACGCTTTATTTATTTTTACCTTGAACAAGGAACTTCTGGAATTGGTACAGCGAATGTTGGACAATTTAGATGGAAATTAAAATTGTTGTTGCATTTTAAATATTTAATTTGTACAACAGCATAGTTTTTTACAGCTCTGAAGCTTCAGGAAAAATTGCAATGGTCGCCGAAAATACTTTCCTCTTTTCTGAGTCACATCAAGCTACCTCAGGATCCACTCTTTTCAAAGTCTTTCGAAATACCTAAACGAAAGCGGCAAAAAAATTGCACTTCATGTTTTCAGGCTATACTTATCGTAAAGAGGAAGCTTCTAGCATGAAATCGACGGTGGATTCACTCGCTAATTAAATTTGTTCGCGATGCTACAGCAGTTTCAATCCATCGCTATTAGCAGGTCTGTAAATATGAAACCGGAATTTTTTTGTCTCGACGTCCGATAAAGATTTTCAACTCGAAATCATACAAGTTTCATAGAACAGCATAGTTTTTAATAGCGTCGAACAGGTCGAATTTTGTGGCTGGAATTAACTAAATAAAATATTAAAGTTCGTATGGATTTTTTAAACTGCAAACCTAGCGAAGTAGAAATTGTTTAAATAATAGCATGGCAATTTTCAGTGGTGCCTCAGAGGCACCTTTCCAGAGCGCCGAGGGTTAACAGATGGCAAGGACCGTTCGAAATTACGAAACGTGTAACAAATGACAGCACATAAATACACTCCGGAAACTATGATAATTGGAAAACCTGGCTCTGCGGCATTAAAAGAGACGAACCGCCGCGTGCAAGCGTAATTTCACTAAGTGGAAGAGCGTTAAGCTTATATCCAGGTCCGTTAGATTTTTTTAATTAGCAATTGCTACAGTGGTCTCGAATTTAAATAATCAAGAGCCTTGAATCGTATCAACCCTAGATTAATACCGCGGATTAATCTCGGAGACGGATTGGTCCGATATCGGTTTCTGTTTCTGGAAAATCTCGAATCTTCTCGTTCCCGTATATCCGACTTTCGATATTGCCAAATTATTACTCTGCCAAGGCAGTTCCACCGAATCACCCTGTTCTGGAACATTTTTCAATCTTTCCTCCGATACACGATACCATTTTGTCAATGAAATATTCATTGTTAAAATATAATTAAAAATGCATTGTCAACTAGACTGTATACACTGTCATTATAATAAGATGTAATTAAATTAAGGAGAACCTGCTCGAATGAATAGAGTGTACCAGAATGTACTAAAATAAACTAGATTGTACTTGAGTGTACCAGAATGTACTAAAATAAACTAGATTATACTAAAGTACACCAAAATGTACTTAAATAAACTAGATTGTACTCGTAGAAACTAGAATATACTCAAATAAACTACATTATATTACAATATACCAGAATATACTCAAATAAACAAGATTATACTCGAATAAACTAGAATATACTCAAATAAACCAAATTATATCAGAATATTCTAGAATATGCTCGAATCTGATAGAATATACCAGAATATAAAATACTTAACTATATTATACTAGAACATACTAGATCATACTATAGTACATTACAAATTTTGTATAGTATAATACAAAAAAGTATAACCGAGCCGTAATAAAATTCCCAAAATTTACGTTAACCTTTAACACCGTTTAAACAAACACTTTAACTTTCAATTTTTCAATTTATTTTCAAATCTGAAAATCTAAGACAATTATTAAGTGACACAGAGCAATGCAGATTCGTGTAGGCGTTTAAAAAATTTAAATAATTATTTGAGAAACGAATAATTTGCGATTATCCCCTTTGAAATTGACTTAGGTTCTGTTAGAAGCTGTCCCGCAACTTTTACGCGAACGACGTGTCAAAAAAAGGGCAGCGATTTTGTTTTGAACCAGGAAAAAACCGTTGAAAATAACGTCGAACTGTGATATTAATAGCGGAACGCTTTCACAGGCGAGAGCACAGGGACTGTGTGAGGAGAGACTGAGCGACAAAGTGGTAATCAGAAGCTTGATAAGACAGTTTATCAAGGGAGCACACAGAAAGTGCCAGCCGAGTTTCAGAAAACTTAAAGGACTTTTCAAGGCGACGCGTTAATCGCACTTGAAGTTTCTTCATTGCCGAGGATGATATCCATTAAGCCGGCGTTGTTTACGCAGCAATTTCTTCGTAGTTTCACTTTCGTTTCGTTAAAGAGGAACCGATGCTAACAAGCTCCGAGGAAATATGGTAAATTCAGAGACAACAAAATGACGGGGAGCAGTTCGTTAAACATCGACCAAAGTATCTACGAACTGTGTCCCCTCTCTTTGATCTCGTCTCGCTGCAGTTTCTTAGATTAATACAGTTCGAGATCCCGACTTATTCCAATTAAAATAAATATCGACATCCTATCAACTTCTGTATAATTTTTCTTCATTTCTTTTCTTGCTTCTTACTGCTCTGATCAGCTTCGAACATTTCTTTCCGTTATTTTCTCGAGCTCAGCTTCTTCGGCTTTTGCATTCAGATGCCATGGAATCGACGTTGTTATTATTTAATAAATTATTAATAATTAAACTAGATTTTCTGTGGAGTGAATTATTTGTTGTATTTTAGACAGACAAGATTTGTCTATTTTTCGTTTCTATCGGATGTTTTTGCTGATGTTAAATTTTGAGAAGTAATGAAGATTGATACGGCCATTTTGTTTGTCGAGATTTTGACATGGAAGCCTGACAGACACATCCGCGACATTTTTCTGAAGAGATTGAGCCCAAACATGACAAAATTCGCAGCATATTTAGCTGTTGAATCCACGATTTTATGGAACCTCGATTATGCGAACTGCTGAGAGGAACAGCTGATCGTTCAGCCGAGGTTCTGAAACTGTGGATTCAATAAGAATGCATGGTGCGAATGGGGTCGTGTTTGGACTCGTTTGAACCAGAAAAATGTGACGAGTGTGTTGATAGATGTTTCACAACGATATAATTATAAATAATTATTGTTAGTTGAGTATTGCATAAATCAATATTTAAACAACGTAAAATTGTCCAAAAATGTATAAATATTTTAAAGAGACACCAGCTTAATGTATTACAATTAGAGCTCCTTTTCTGAATACCAATGGCGACAATCCCCTTGGACCACCGCCATGATAAACAGTCAAGGTCATTCAAGGTCAAACGATAATTTTTACGGAATCGAGTGCACTATATCGGGCCAATAAACATTCTCCTCGGTGCATTAAACGTATCTTCAATGACAACAGAGATATTTGAGCGAATGTATAATTTAATTTCGATCGATTCCAAGTTCCCCGACGATGCTAGCGTCCCAAAACGCGATCGCGCATAGAGGACAGTTTTTAATTGCTCGAGTCGAGTAGAATTATCAAAGAAAACTTGAATTTGGAGGCTGGAAAATATCTGAGAGGAGTGACAAAACAATTTCGTAAATTCTGTGGATAAAGCCAGTTCAATTTCCTCGGAGTGACATGCTATCCTGACCGGTGACTCTGTAACAGTGACTTTTCAATTTTGCGACATTTTGTGGTCTGTGTCGTTCGGCAAAGAACCGTAAGTAATACCGTTCCTCAGGATTAAACTCGATAAACCCTAGCCCGAGGTGAGAGGTCGGAACGAGGTCGCTCGTTCCAAGAAAACGCGTTGTAATCCACCTTCGTCGACGAGGATGATGCTTTTCTATTACTCGGGGAACGTTTCATACTTCTGCTTTGGCGGCAATCGTGCAGCAGAGCTTGTGGCTGTCGGAGATATAGCCGAGCAGAGCTGTCGCTATAGAACGCGATACCGTTCTAGGAGACGTCCTGGATTGATCCTAAGTTACCAACAACCATGAGCGACTGCTTGTCTCTGTCTAAGTAAATATGCGTACGGCATAATGGCGGAGCTGCGGATTCGATGGGATGAAGATATCGCGTCGGAAACCGTCGGTTAATAGTTAATAAGAACGTCTGCTACTTGGGAGAATAGTTTGTTGACGTAAGCGAAGGAATTTAGTAGTGAATTATTTGTTTTCGCTAATGTTGAATTTTGTATGGTAATAAAAATTAATGCGGCCATCTTGTTTGTGAAGATTTTGGCACGAAACTTGGATGAAAATGTCCGCGACATTTTCCTAAAGAGATTGAGCCCAAACACGATGAAATTCGCAGCACATTTGACTGTTAAATCCACGATTTTATCGAACCTCGATTATACGAACTGCTGAGAGGAACAGCTGATCGTTTAGCTGAGGTTCTGAAACTGTGGATTGAATAAGGATGCATGGTGCGAATGGGGTCGTGTTTGGACTCGTTTAAACCAGAAAAATGTGGCGAATGTGTTGATAGATGTTTCACAACGATATAATTATAAATAATTATTGTTAGTTGAGTATTGCATAAATATAAGTTTGCTTAAAGCGACAAGTGCGTTGAGAATTTTAGTTTGAAACATCAAACGAAAGTAGTTTGACAAATTAATAATTATTGAAGTGATAAATTGTGGGCTAAAAACAATTGTACTTCAAGTCTTGTGCAATTCCTATGCGATTCTCATGAAAATAGTGAATATTGCAAATCGCGTTACTCATCGAGAGCGAGCACGTATGAGAAATGTAAAAAGGAAATTATGGGGGTGTTCTGAGATAATATTGTTAGAAACCATACTCGATATAGGCTGGCTTGTTCTGCCTTTGTGTATGCACGTGGGTGTTCCTCGAGTGGTGACAGGAACCCTCTCAAGAATCTGATTATTGCAGCCTTGATGGTCGCGAAAGTTCAACCGACAACCTGGGTCGAATACTTCAAAAGTTTTGCCCGTAAATGAAATCCACCGATAATCGCCATTAGGCGAGGCTTCTATTATAATTTCGACATGATCTCTCAACATTTGCTCCAATCGGCCTCGAAGGGTAAAATTGACAAGAAAAGTTTTCAAAATTAAATCCCAACCAACCCTCAGCACAGAAATATTAGAATTATTAATTAAAGCCTTCTTGTAAATTTCTTCGTTTGTAAAATATTGTGAATCACAAATTCAAAGCTGTTATAAAATTTATCATTGATTTTAATACTTTGCAAATAATTTAAATAATTCTCATAATTTGCAGAAGAAGAAGAAATGTCTTTAACATTTCTTTTACCCTTTGCTGATATACTAGGTGGCCAAACGAATCAGAATCCCTTGCAATTAATTAATTGTTATTGCATTTTCTGTTAAAATTGTTTTAAAAGTTATTATGAAAATTTTTTTGTCTGCAATATAGCTTCTGTTTCGAGTATGAAAAGATTGATTAATGATTGTGAATATTTAAATAATAGTGCTTTGTTTATGCGACGAAAACATAGTGGTTGCTGGAGAATTGTTAAACATTTTATTCCCCTTTTAAAATTTATGTTCAGGAACTGCTCGAGAGATTCTAGGACAAGTGCAGTGTAGGCCAACACAATTTTCTTATAAAAAGGCGCATTTACTTTGCTCCTTCCCTAACTAGATTACCCAGAAACTATACCATCGCCTTTAAGGCAACAAAATGGCGGACCGTGTTTCCTGAATCGTAATTTATATAACAAAATCGAACGATAATTAGAAATCCCTGGTACAAAATGCTTCGAACATCCGATTCTCGAAATTTAAATTCGAAAATAGAATTTCTAAAGAAAAAACAAAGTCTCCAACTGCCATACTAAAAAATGGATTTTCTTCAATGCGAGCTGGTCGATTCTGAATATTGTGAAATGTGAAAATTGTACTATTTTTATTTACAGTGACGTAACGCTGTTCGCGAAGCTGAAATACATTTTTTATACACAGCTTTTTATAAAATTTACAGACTCGAACCGGTGGCATATTGGAAATATTTTTTCGATTCGCCTGTGGACGATTATTGAATGAAACAAGCGATCCTGTAATTTAAAATGCTACGCGCATCGCTTTGAAAATTTTCAATTTAAGCTCGCAGAGTCATTTCATTATTTTCTAAATTGCACATTACAAATATTTTTCGTATTTACAACTGGACAATTCTACGAGCAAATGATTTTTTCTGCATCAATATTTAATACGTGGCACTCGCAGATTGGCTTTTAGCATTTTGCAAATTTCCTTTTCAGCTCAGAGAAAAATTTAATTATTCCAGAAATTGCACATTAAAAATACTTTTCATATTCTACAACTCGATAATTATTCTACTGACACTTGTCATCTTCCATGGATCAATATCTAAGACACAGTACTCGCAGATTGGATTTTACCATTTTGCAAATTTCCATTTCAGCTCAGAAACAAATTTCATTATTTTACAAATTGCACATTAAAAATATTTTTCATCTTTTACAACTGGGGACTTGAGCAAATAATTTTTTGTGGAGCAATATTTAACACATAGCACTTGCAGATTAGTCTCTATTATTTTGCAAGTTCTTATTTACGTCCCAGAATTATTTAATTAATTTATAAATTGCACTTTAAAAATATTTTTCATATTTACAACTGGGGACTTGAGCAAATAATTTTTTGTGGAGCAATATTTAACCCATGGTACTTGCAGACTGAACTTTACCATTTTGCAAGTTCCCACTTAGGTCCCAGAATTATTTCATTAATTTATAAATTGCACATTTAAAATATTATTTTTATTTACAAGTTGCTTATTGTTGTCTCAGCAAGTGATCTGTAATGAATCAATATTTGGCACACTGGGTACAAGGTGTGTGGATTTTTCGACTCGCGAATTTCCACGAGTCCGTAGAAGCTTATTAGTAGAAACAGACGTGTGATAGTCAGACGTCCAGCAGCTGATAATTTACCGACATGTACTACTATCGAGAACCCCTAACCACAGAAACTTTCAAAGGAGTACTGGCGCCAACTAGGTAGCCGGCAACGGAAGCTTAAAGAAAATTATTGATTTCCCTTCGCCTGGAACTACGTCTTTGGCTAAAGATAACGACGCTGATCTTACCCAATCACGATAAAGACCATTCTTCCGTGTAATCCACCTGTCCCTTACTAACTGATGAAACGTAGAGTTGAAAAATATTTTACCCTTAAACGCTAAGCTAGCACAACTTCTCCAATCATTCTTCCCAAATTGTTTATTCTACGATTATTAAAATTATAAAAATGTTTACGTGAAAAACAATTCGATCAATATCTTCAGTGGTGCACCTATTACTATAAAAGCAGCAGAAAGTCTAAACAAATTAATTGTTCTCCATTTTTAGTAAATATTCATCCTCGTCGATTTAAATAAAAATTTTGTAAACTACCAGGAAGATTTCTGAAATTTAAACATTTTAACACACAAGCTGAGACTTCAATAAATTTATTTCTGCTGTAAAAATATTTTATGAATAAGGGTAGCTAATATTATAAAAGCAGCAGAGAGTCCAAACAAATTAATTGTTCTCCATTTTTAATAAATATTCATCCTCGTCGATTTAAATAAAATTTTTTTAAACTACCAGCAAGATTTCTGAAATTTAAACATTTTAACACACAAGTTGAGACTTCAATAAATTGATCTGAGTACTAAAACTATTTGATAAATAACCGTAGGTTCGTAAATTCACAATTCACACGAACGTTTAATATTTGTTCAATAAATTAAGTTATAATGATTTTACTAAAATGGTATTTGCATCGAGGCCTTTAATTAATAATCGTCGTACGTCACTGTTGTTAATAATTCCTGTGTCGCGTACGACGGGAAATGTTATAGAATTTGTCTAGAAAAATACAGCGAAGGCGATTGTTTATTTTAAAATTAGTTACACGCGGTGAAATAGTTTTTGTCGAGCGCTTGAGGGGTTGTTCGAGGAAAATCGAGTTTTCCAAGTGTCGAAACCAAGCGAAAAACGTTTTGACATTTGCGCTATCGAGCTCGCGCAAAAATGCAACTGGTCAGTATTTTGAAGAGAGAATGCATTGTCGAAAAACTTGCATCCGAGATTTCCATTTTCCGCTTTGTGCGAAAGTACGAGCACGAAATGCATGTTTCCTCAGACATGACAGATGTTCGATGCATCTCTTTGTATTCAGAAGTGCCCCATTTCTTTTTTATAGTGTCCTTTTTTCTGCCAGGGTCGCTGCTAACCATAAAGAAACTGAAATCTAAAAATATTTCCTCCGTCGAACAATATTCAATAGCACACACTTAATGTTCCACACTTTTTTAAATATTAAACATTCGGATCCTGCAAAAATTGGAAAAACCATTTCGAAAACTGCCTGTGCCAGAAAAATTACTTTAAAAATTACTATCAACGTTATTCGTCAGAATTTATTTCTAAATCAATTTTATTTTAATAAAATATTTTTAATACACAGGCTATTTAAATTTGCAACTTCAAAAAATTGTTTAATATTAAAAAACATCTCGCGTCAATTTCCATCAGGGTGATTCTAAAAGCAGCTTCATGCTTATGTCTATTTTACAACATGTTTGCAAATAAATTTTTAAGGCCCCTACCATTTAAATTTGCAACATGCAAAATTGATTAGCATTAATAACATCTCCAATTTATTGCTTTCAAGATTATTCTAAAAACAGCTACAATTCTCTGCTTCTGTTTTGCACCATCTTTGCTAATCAATTTTTAACATCCTGCTTTCAGGATGATTTTAAAATCAGTTTCAGAGTTTTCTCTTTATTCCAACATACTTGCAAATAAATTTTTAACAGCCCAACAATTTAAATTTGCAGCTTTAAAATATTGCTAAATATTAAAAAACGACATCAGTCACTTGGTTTCGGAGTGATTCCAAAAACAAGTTCACTCCTCCTTTTTTCAACGTATTCACAAATAAACGTTTAAAACCTCGACTATACAAATTGGAAAGTTCCGAAAGGAAAAATGTTGTTTCAGTAATATTTTTTTTTGCCGAATCGATTCCGGCAACCGTTTTACTTCCGAGTCCCTCTAGTAATCGAGGGAAGTGATGCGCGCAGGTAAAATCGACAAACTGCAAGCGAGTTTGTTTCGCTGGAAGCAGGAAGCTGTTAATGGTCGCCGCGAGAGTCGCTAATTGTTCCGCGACCATTCGTTATTCTAACCGTTCTCTTGGTATTTTACCGATTATTCGATAACGACTATGTCACAGTTGTTGCTGATCCGCTGGGAAACGATGAAAGGCTTCGGTTCAAGCGACTTCGCTCCTCCGGAAAATAACAGACTTCTATTAAATTTGCAGAAGCCATTTGCCAACAGCATAAAGCCCGGACATCGTCTCTTATGGTTGTCATGGGACTGGCACAACTAACGTGCAGCAGTTTCATAATACACCGTGTCGCGAAAATGTTCGAATACCTTCAAACTGCTGAGACGATTTTAAGAAACTTTTTCCTTTGCCATTTCGCGATACGACGTTTCGTTTTAGAGTTATTAACGAAAAAGATGGACCAATCACAGTACGGCGGGGGCTGGCTCTTCTGGCGCGCCACTCCCCCCTGCGTTGCGATTGGTAACCGTTTCGTCGCTGATAACTCGAAAACCGAAGCTGCGTACGAGATTTTCGCAAAGGAAAGAATTTCTTTAAATTATCTCAGCTGTATTCGAGGAATTCGAATTTTTTCAGGACACCCTGTATATTGTATAGCCACGCCTACTACCGGGACATATAGTGACGCCCATAATTCACGTTAAGAAGAACATAAACATTATTAAGCACCGATGAAATTTTATAAATAAAAATAATTCAATTGTTAAAAATTTAATAAACATATTCTCCACTGCTGGGTTGGACAGGAGGTGCATTTAACACGACTTCAGTGTACTATGCTATCGAATTATCTTTAGTACAGAAATAATAAGCATCTTCAATTATTTCTTTAAAGTAGTACAGCAACGTCGCTTTCATGCCACCACTTGGAAACGCTCATATCGAAGCTGTTCTAATTGCTCGAACAACTACACGATATCTGTCACAATATCTTAACTCCTGCTCGTACACGATAAATACGTTTCACGCACTCGTCAGACGACTCCACTGAATTATTATATTTTGACTTACGCCTACACACATTAAGTACAACTTTCCTCACCGATGGTGCATTTATCGCGACTTTCCCATATCACCATATAAATTCATCCTCATCATACGAATTCATTCTCAATAACTTTCTTAAAGAAGTACGGTAACGTCTCGTCAAGTGCCACCACCCTATAAATATTCCCCCATTATTTAAAACAATTTTCACGTCGCGATGTGTGCATTTAAAAAATTCATAAAATCCCTGTAAGAACGCTGAAACACTCCGGACGCGTGAGAGGAAAAGTATGATGCGGATTGAGAGTGTTCCAGGTCAGAGGAGACCGAGTCGAAGTAGCTTCGAGTGGAAAGGATTAAACGAAGTAATTGTTTGTTAACACGTTTTTTTTTTCTGAGACGTGAAACGTGTTCGAACGTGGTCTGCGTAATTTAGCGGAAGGTTCCGGGGGCCTTCGAGAAAAGGCGTCAACCGAATTCTTCAGCCAATAAAAAGGCACCGTGTATTCTGAAAAGAACCACTGACCTAGATCCTCGGATCGTGGTCGTCGTCTACAGGGTTCGGTTGGCCTACTCGCGCCCTTTTTTCCAAAGAATGCAGATTAAGTACCGATATTTTTATACTTCCCTCCGAAAGAGAAGCCCATTTGAAATTCAAACCACGAGCGTTAAACACCGTCTCCTTAGCCCGGCGAAGCTTCATCTTCGTTTCTGAACTTCCATCCAGTTCTTTACGATCGATCGTGATTGCAGATCGACCACCGATGCTCGATGGGAAATCTGCATTTACATTCGTTTAGGCACCGGTCGACGTATTCGATTGGCGAGGACGCGGAGCGAGGGGAAAGGAGAAGAGGACAACAATGATAGGTCGGAGGACGACGTTTGATACGGCGGATGAAGGGATTTTAGCGAGGGCTTTAAGACAACGGGGATTAGCGGAGGGCTAAGAGACGGGATAATAGAAACCCATCGAGAAAGGGAGCCTCCGGAACGAGGCCGGGGGAAATTGTAAGCAGGATCTTTCCGAAATAAAGGGTAGACGACGTGGGTAGCATGGCAGCGACGTTCAAGATGGACCCGGAGACTAACTGACAGCTGAAGACACCGGGGAGATACCCGTGAAATGACGATGGGAACGGTTTATACAGAGTGTCCTGCAAAGTACAAAGGGAGTCCCGTTTGCATTTCCATGTGTTTGAAGAAGAATAGAAACATTCGCCTCGTTGAATTTAATATCCTTTGTAGACGCTGTTTTACGTAGACATCAAAGAAATTTAAGTCAGGGGATAGTTGACATTATTCCGAGTAACATTTACCTTTGTCGATTCTCGATTCGACGTCCCGTTTTCGAGTTATTCGAGAAAAACACGGACCAATCAGGGCGCGGAGGCCGGCCCGCGCCTGCGCGATGCACAGACGCGGGACGAACGGTGGAACCTTAACGACTCTCGTGGTTTCGTTGATAACTCGGAAACGAGGCGTCGAATCGTAATTTGGTAAAGGAAAATGTTGCTTGGAATCACTTCGGGAATCTCGTATTTGAATTTCATTGAAATTGACGAGATACCTTTGATATTAATTAATTTTCAACAAATAATTAATATTCGACAGTGTTGCGATCTTGTAAAATATTTTGAATTGCAGTTATTGTAATAAATTGTACAAAGCTGTAAATCTGGCAGTTATTTCGAAAAATAGGACAACTCGCATGTTCGAGTGGACGGGAAAATTGAGGCAAATTGGTTTCGAATGAAGCGACGAGCCGAAAGGCCATCGCAGATATATTGTAGAATTTTTTCTCTGTCTGAAATTTGAAAATCGAAACGTCTTCGTAGAGATGGTTTTCTGATACTCGAAAAGGCCATTTGGCTCGCGGTGGAAAGCCACTTCGACGTTGCAATTTGAGAAAAGATTTTCGCGAAAAGACGTCGCCGGTGTTCAGTTTCACCGGATAATGGCGTCCCATTTGATCTGATCTAGATTTAAGCTTCAGATTTGTCAACAGACGCGGAGGGATGCGCGAGAGACGTTGCAAAGTGGGCTAAACAATGAAAATAGAGCGTCGATACGATGAATCGTGGCAGGTGGACAGCACACAGACAGTAACCTTTATAAAGTACTGAAAGCGAGGTTAATAAACGTTGCAAAGAGGTTAGGTAACTTTCCGAGACGCTACAGTATATTTAATATTAAATTCGTCTTCTGTTTTACACTAACCCGAATAATTTGTATTTCACTTAAAGATCGACGATTTTATTATCGAATTACATTTGCGTTCCATCAACTTCAACAAGCGTTTCCTTGTTAAAATAACAAAACTAATTTTGGCCAGACCTTCTATTATTTTTATCACAGTTTATATTTAATTTAAAAAATGTATTCAAACACATCCAACAACAGGGCCTTCAAAAATTCAACGACTTCAAATTTCAGCGTCGATGGCAGACTTCCGGACAAAATGGCGGATTCCCATTTCCGATTATTGAAGCTTTACGAATTCTTTGGGGATTCGACGAATTTGTTTCTGCATATATTGTTTGGAAAATGGCGGGAAATTTGCAAGCTAATTAAAAACTCGTTAGCTTTGGAAATCGATAGATCATTTGAGTGTTCCGGTGACCTAGCGTCGATATAAATTAGATATTGTAAACGTTCATGGTTGCAGCCGATATTGCGTCATAATCGGGGACCCGATGAACACGAGGTTCAGTATACTATGTGGTCCCCGGTTGCTGTAATAACTGTATTGCGTTGTCGCTCCGTTGACCGCAGACCAGTGCTGTGCTATTAACTTCGGCAAATTATATAATGAGATTGGTAATGCGCAGTCTGTTATGGCGAACTAGTTAACGAAGCAATTAGTACTAGAAGAAACGCGGCGCCCTTTGCAACGGAGAATTAATATTACATGAGAGCTCCATAACAGCAATGTGCACAATTAAATTTGCTTCTTCGCGGAACGAGCTGTTCCGCGACGAGCGACTGTTAACGGGCTTGCTAAAAATATCAACGAAAATTATGCGAATCTAATATTCGTTGCCAGTCATCCCAGTCAATTTTTCATTATTTCCGTTTTAATTTTAACGACGGGGAATTCGCTTATTATTTTCTACTCGTGTCCTGCAATATTACACTGTGCTTAATAATTGTTTTTTAAATTGTTGGTTTTAATGGAGCTTGTGCAGTTATGGCAATGAAGAATTTAAGCGATTGCAGACAGAGGGATCAGTAGAAGAATTTGTGACTGTTGTACTTGTTGCTTTTAATTTGTAACAAATTTTTAAACAAGGGAAAGGAATTTAAGATGTTTTGCATTACTGGCTGGTTGCAGCTTTTATTTTGCATAAGGATTCTCAGGGTTGTTGTCGAGGGCTCTGAATAATTAACTATGGAACAGGAATTCTCTTGAGGATATTTTTGCAACTAACTCTTTGTAAATTAATGCTGACAATTTTTATTCTGCACAGTGATCCCTAATCTTGTTACACGAGGTTCTGAATTATTATCTACGTAACAGAAGTTCCTGAACAAATTTTTGCACTGACTCCAAGCAAATTAATTTTGGCAAATTTTTATTTTGTACAGTGATCCCTAATCTTGTTACCCAAGGTTCTGAATTATTATCTATGGAACTGTGGTTCTCCCGCGTATATTTTTACACTGAATCCTTGCAAATTGATGCTGGCAATTTTATTTGAACATGTCGCGGTTTATTATTTAACCGCATTATGCAAATGGCAAATAACTGGATCTTTCTCTTGGCGAATTCAATAACGCCAAGTGCACCCCTAGCCTAAAGAAATACGAAACCATGATCGACGTTCGCATTCCCAGGATAGTACGACTGTACAGAACAGAGTATGCTCCGAGTCTCGTGTCACGGTTTGACGTCACCGGCCTTAAACGTGAAAATTTCATTCATTTGCAAATTCCTGCTCATACTTTAATTGAGCAGCGTCGTACTGCGATGTTCCTGGACCCTGAACAAATTTATATTCGTTCCATCGTGCTCCTCTTTATCCGCAAGCTTAACCATAAGCTCTCGTGGCGACTTCTTTGTTCTATTTAACGCTAAACCTGCTACAAACTCAACAAAACTTTTATATTTTAACTTTTAAAAGTGGCAAAGGTTTATTTAAACAAATTTTCTACAATTTTTATTCTAACATTTCCCATTCAGTGGATTTATTATTTAAATAGATGTAAAAGAAATTTTTGAATATGGTCATTCGATTCTTGGAGTCATTTTAAGAAACTTTTTCCTTTGCCAGATCGCGATTGGACACTTCGTTTTCGAGTTATTTACGAAAAACCATCTACATATTAGTTCGAGACGCTTCTAGACCAGCCGCCATGTTTTCCCAGGCGTGGCGTCACGTGAGCTACGTCATCTCTCGCCTTGCTGTGATTGGTCTGTGATTTTCGTTAATAACTCCTTAACGAAGCAATGCACAAGATTTTCGTAAAGGAAAAAGTTGCTTCAAATAATCTCAGGAATCTCATGAATGCACTCGAACAATTTTGAGACACCCTGTCTTACGTAGACACTATAGCAAGAGCTATTGCAGTACAGTAATTTATTTGCAACGAAAATAATAAATTGTTCCTTGAACAACTGCTAGATAATTATCCATAATAATAAACAATCATTTTCTCTGTATACTAACTACATTTATTATCGTACATTCTTACTGTTAATACAATTTAATAATTTTATGTATTTAATTCCTAATTATATTCTGATTTAATTAATGTCATTCGATTCTCAATTTAATTTAATCTCCCTCTAACACTTACGTATTTGTTTGTTAATTTTAATTGACTTTCCTTGAATAATTTTATTCGATCATTTAATAAACAACGAGTCTCGTGAACCATGCGAAAACGATTTTAGATGTTCAATAAAATAAACGGGGAATAACTGGGACGAAGTAATTGTTAGAAAAGTTTATTGTGATACGAACAATGTGCAGCTACGTGGTCGTTGTAGGTTGTTAATTAATTAAGGTTTGGAGGCAACCAGTAGCAGCAAATAAAAGTTGCGAATTCGAGAGTTGAAAATAAAATTAATAGCTCTGTCAAGATTAATCCCTGATGCCGAGCGAATGTAAACTGACAACCAGGAGAGTAGCTCAATGTACGATCAGCCGTCTTTGAATGCGAGTACTCTAGTCACTGGCTGAAGTACCTACATGGAACAAATAATCCAATAATCGCGGAACGAAGCCGAACAGCCCTCTAAGAAGCTTAGTTTTTACACGGGGGTGCTTCTATCTCGATAACCTGTGTGCGCTTAATTGGTTTTTTGCTCATGTGTTTATTAAAGGTCTGGAGTATAGCCAGTGCCATTTATTTAGAAGCTGGATCAATCGATTCGCGTACACCGTCCACGAAACTCGTCTGCCTATCAAGCGAACAGGTACAAGTCATCTTGAGACCTCTCTGCCAATAATCAATATTTACCACGTAAATTTTAAATAATTTATTGGCCATCACGATGGGCTCAATAATTTTTAAAATGATAATTCGAGACGTGGCAATTTGTTAAATTATAATCTGTCAGAGGTTGTTCTTGAAATGTTATTTTGTAGAATGTGAATTTGTGAAATGACATTTGTGAAAGAATAATGACAATTTGTGGAACTATATATTTGTTAAGTGACAATTTGTGAAACTATAATTTATTAAATGATAATTTGTGAAAGTATGTTTTGTTCAGTGATTTTTCGTGAAATTATAATTTGTTAAAAGACAATTCGTGAAATTATAATTTGTTAAGTGACAATTTGTGAAATACGATTTTGTAAAATAACAATTTGTGATTTGCCACTTGAGAATTCCTTAAATAACAATTTTGAAAATTCCAATACGCGAAATGCAAAATAACGAAAAATAATTTTTGTAATTTAAATAAATATCAGTTAATATCAGTGTAGTATAATAATATATTTGTACGAAATGATTTTATGCGGCTGCAATTTTTCACGTTCGACGAATAAAAGTTTTACAAACTCTCCTAATAATTTTTTCCGCATTATTTGGCATTTGAAGAAGTTCCATCTCGGGCGAATTGCCTCGGAAATAAATGTTGACTTTGCAAAGGCTGTTCATCAAATAATCAAGCCGAGAAATAACGCAAACACGGATTTTACCAGAATAACGCAAAATAGGAATTCTCGATTTCTCAATTTTTAAAAACAATGATAATACAGCTTACCCAATAGACACAAATAAAAATCATTATTACCCATTGATTAAACACCCCTCAACATATTTTCCAAAACCAGTAAATTAATTAACAAAAAAAGTACAGTACTTGCAAAATGATCGCTTACCTGGCGCCATTGAAAATATTCTAAAGATGTCCCTGAATAATTGACATCGATGTTCCCGTGAAATAGCAGGCGGATAAATAAATAAATAAAGCACACCGAAAATACACGTTGGTCCAACTAACGATCGGAGCACCGCCGATGAAAAGAAACGCGAAAGAGAAAGCCTGCAAAAGCGAAGAAGTTATTATGAGAGCGCGAGCACGGCGATTATGTTCATTAATAATTCAATGAGTGATGCAGGGATGTTCGCAAACGACTGACCACTTTTCTGCGAACAACAACTCTCCCGCGAAAACTGCGGGCCTGCTGGCATTTAACTTTCTCCGAGTGGCGGGGATATAAATCGTGCTGGTTCCAAGAGAAACTTCTTCAAAATTTATACAGGGTGTCCCGCCCAACTCCCACATCTTAATTACCTTTTTTATTTATAGCGATAAGGACGAGCGCGAGAGGAAACCGTTAGTTTATTCGGGATGAATAGTTTGAGTGGAGGCAAAATTTACTCAAGGTCATACTCTCTGAGAATTTCAAGGTCATTTTGATATTTGTCACATTTCAAGGCCATCCTGACATTCGTCTCATTTATAGGTGATACGATAAGCTGAGGTGAAAATGTATTCGAGAATCTATGCCATTATGACCTTCACGTAACCTTGAGTACGAGAATATTGGAAATACTAGTCTATCGCTGAAAATAGTGGAAGAATTCCAGTATAATGTTGTAAAAGTATTTTCAAATTTTTCTAATAGTTTTTATTGTCATAATAATAGAAAATTGTTATCAAATTCTTTCAGTGTTTTCACTTGTAAAATTATATATAATTAGATAACTCAAAATTATATTATATAACATATTTATATCCTTGCAATGTTATTGTTATTAAAATAATACAAGATTGGTTTTCAATTTTTCCAATCTATTTATTGTTTAATTACTGTGAGAGTATTTTCAAATTCTTATACTATTTTTACTGCTAAAATCTTGTAAGAATATTTTCAAATTCATGTAAACATTTCTACTGTTAAAATAATGTCAGAATATGTTTAAATTTTTCTAATATTTTTACTGCTAAAATCTGGTAAGAATATTTTTAAATTCACATAACCTTTCTACTGTTAAAATAATACCAGAGTATATTATAACCTATTATATTATACATAATACAGAGTAAAATTCTTCCAACGTACTTACTGTTAAAATACTCTATTATTATTTAGAATTATTTATATTTTATTACTTACTAATATTTAGAATCTGTAGAACACATTATTCAAATAACTAAATTTGTAATTCACTTCTATACAATTCACATAGAACACCTTCACTTCCCATGGCGCACTGAGGAAGCGCAGTGAGCACCACTGGTGTCAAAAGAGTGAACTAACACTACGTTAAACGTAATAAATCACCGCAGTGAGCATTGTGCAAAATGTCAGTGAATTGTTAATGCGCCAAAAGTGGTTTTCCCCATGTAATACACATTATTAATTAGTGCAGTGTCTTTCCTGACAACTTCTGATTCAACAACAATATTTTCAACTATAATATTGCATTAATCTTTCCGTTACGAAGAAATGTCGTTACATGTTGCTTGTACCTGACATTTTTCTCCAGCAGTCATTTTTCGAATGATTATTAAAATCACTCAAAAACACATAACGGAATTGTTTATGCAAAATTATATAGGCGCTTGGGATTATTAACTGCAAACGTGAGTACTTATTACATTTATCATGCTCAATTTTCTGTTGGAAGAATTTTAGGTTGTGAAATCGAGTAATTACTATTTGCAGTAATTACTTGATTCTTTCAGCATACAGAAACGATTATTCGTTTCGATTAATTAATAAATGATTAATAAATGGTTCTACTTGCCTTTCTGCTCGTAACTCGTCAAATTGCACTACACTAAACAAGCAACACTCGTTGCAACAATTACCGATACGTTTGCCGAATGGCGCGATTTGTTTCGAGCAATGTGAAGTCGGCATCTGCCATAAGCGCCTCTGGTGGCAGCGCAGAATACTAACTCAAGCGCTTGTAGTTTTGGCACGGAATTTAAACGAGAATTATTTCTATAAAATTGTAGCAAACGATTTAGACTTTATTTGAGACATTAAAAAAATTTGTTTAACATATAATATCGTCAACATGTTCCTTAAATATTAATAATTCATCACAATTGCAACAGAACAAACGAATTTATTTAATAAAAGTCGAAAATGGGTAGTAAATTATAAATATAAATTAATGTAGTACATGTGTAATATATATTTACATAACGCAATATATAAACTATTACAATTTAATGTTAGCCTGTCTTAAATGTTTATTAAATCTCTATTGACTAATGTAAAAAACAATATCTATTCAGAATAATTTTTTAATTAAGCAATATTGGGTAAGTAAAAATTCAAGATATTGTGGAATATTAATAACATTAATATTCCAGTCTCAGTCATTGTTTAACAATATTAAAAAGATATTTAAAATATTAATAATAATGCATTGCAAAAAGGACTTTTGGAGAAATCTACTAAAATATATTAATATAAATTTTTTAATATGTCAATATCGATATAATATTAAAATTTATTTTGTTATAATAAATATGAACGGAATATTGCGTTCATGTCAATGCGTTAAGACCATAAGGGGACTGTAAACATTTATGCAGCTTGAAATGGAAATTTTCCAGTAGCAATATCGAATAGAAAATTACCTCTTTTATAAACAATTTCATTGAATTCGAAATATGTCGCTTTGCGGAGCATCTCTCGAATAAATTGAAAATGAAACGAGGATTCAGAGGTAATATTATTGAGTAAAACTCCAGAAACGTCCGAAGCCAGCAGGGTTTAAGCTACTTTAGGCTATCGTAGGCTGCCTTAGGCTAGCTTAAGCTACTTTAGGTTACTCTAGGCTACTTGAGGCTATCTGAGAAACCAATTTTTTGATAAGTTTTTCAGGTGTAACAATTTATTATTCAATAATAATTGGAGGTATGCAAATGATTTTTAAGGGGGACGATTCTGCAGACTTTTCGAAATGCAAAATTATTTTTTTGTAATATTTCAAGTATTTAAACTTGTAAAATTAATTCTTAAATTATTGCCTCTTACCGAAACCATTTCCCTGGTACGTCTTTCAGCTTTGGCAATTTATTATTCAAGAATAGTAAGGAATATGCAAATGATTTTTAGCTGGGACTATTCTGCAGACTTTTAGGAATGCAAAATTATTTTTTTGTAATATTTCGATTATTTAAACTTGTTAAATTATTGCCTCTTACCGAAACCATTTCCCTGGTACGTCTTTCAGCTCTGGCAATTTATTATTCAAGAATAGTAAGGAATATGCAAATGATTTTTACCTGGGAAGATTCTCTACACTTTTCGAAATGCAAAATTATTTTTTTTGTAATATTGCCATTATTTAAACTCGTTAATTAATTCTCAAATTACTGCCTCTTACCGAAACCAATTCCCTGGCAGATTTATCAACTTTGGCAATTTTTTAAACAACAACAGTAAGAGACCCACAAATCACTGTTACGTAAGACGATTCTGTAGTCTCTCCTCGACACGAGAATAATTTTTTCACAACAATATAAAACATTTAAACATTTGTAAAATTAAAAATATTGAACTGTGCACGTTGCGGAGAGAACTTTCGGTAGAACCCAATAACAGTCGTACCAACTGCGTCTCCCAATAAGATGGGTAACCGAATTGGCCAACATTTCTGAGCCCATTCGAGCAAGTTGCTGTTCGATATTAATTTCGGCGTAATAACAAGTTTGTCCCATCGGCCCAAGATTTAATAGCCAGGGTCCAATTCATTAGTCTAAGAGTTAAACTCGTTGCAATCTACACACCGAATGCCGTGCGCCACGTTAGAAAATCAATTCCCCGATTCAATCAAGGGCTTACAACGGTCGTTCGAATATTCAATTTATGATCCAGTGGTACGTAACCTTCGGTATACGTTCGCCTATAATATAATACCAAATAGTTTTATCAGCACGTCCGAAGAGACCTTTCGTAGATATTTCTCAGTCTCGCAGATAGTCGACGAGGTTTTTCGCAGTTTTATAGTCACCGGCGGTACAAACCACTATACAATATCACCGGCTGTACCACAGTGATATAAACCCAGTAAATTAGTACGTTCAGCTTCCTGCTAGCGTTCAGAATGTGTGACGAATCGCCTTTGACTCGCATCCAGACTGCGAAGTTTTGTGCAAAATAAAAATGGATCTTGCGGTTCGTTGCGAAATACTGCAGATCTAGTTAATGGCGTTTTTCTGTGCTTTTTCAAGTCGATTTAATGCCACGGTGATCATCGATTTTTTAAGCGATTTTTATTATTTTTAATTCGCACTGGTTGCAGATGTGCGATTTTTTTGCAAGTAGTATTTGATACAACTGCTGTCGATTTCCTTTCTGAATTATTTGAACGAATTATGTACACTCCAACAGTGTTCTTCGATTCCTGAAACGTTGTTAATGTCGAATAAATTGCACAGGTTTGCGAAATGCAAATTTTTCTGTAAATATTATTTGATATTAATATATTTGTAATATTATAATATTATAACTGCTGTTGATTTTCTTTCTGAATTATTTGAACGAATTATGTATATTCATCAGTGTTGCCTAAATTGCAAATTATACAGAAATATGAATTTTCAATTATCTGAATAAATCCATTTATCAAATAAGAATGTTCGTCGATTCCTTAAATAATTTTAATGTTGCATAAATTGCACACTGTGCAGGAACCCAATTTTTATGCAAATATGACATAACCAGTAGTTCTTCCTTTCCTTATCATTTTAATAAGTTGCATATAATATATCAGTGCCCAGCAACTTCTTAAATGCTTCTAACGTAGCGCGATTTGCATATCGTGGAAAATTGCGAAATTTATGCAAATATTATTGGATACAAGTGGCGGTTATTTCTTTTCTTATCGTTTTAATAAGTTACGTATAACGTAGCGGTGCCCCGCAATTCCTTAAGCGATTTTAACGTTGCATGATTTGCATGTCGTGCAGAATTGCGAATTCTGTGCAAATATTATCTGATATAACCGGCGTTTATTTGTTTCCTGAATTATGTATAATAGAACGGTGTTCTTCAATTCCTTGAATTGTTTCTGTGTTGCATAAATTCCACAATATTTGCAGAAGTGCAAAAATTTATTAACGATTTATTAAATGCAAATATGTTCGTGTAATAGTTGTATAGAATTATAGTATGACAATTTTTATTGTCGCCTAAGAGGAGCCATTTGGAGTACTAAGTGCTAAACGCTGATTTGTTTCGTTTATTGCAAGCTTTATGATAAAAATGGTAAATGTATGGTATAGTTCACTTAAAAATATATTTTGATAGACGATTCTTAAATTTATGTGGTTGTTTTTATTTTTTGAAGTCTGCCGGGTTCGTATGAAGTCATAAAACATTTTATGACGCGTGATCAACAGACTGCGAATTTCACATATTTGCACTGGTGTATGGAGGGTGTATAAACTGAAAAATTGATCTGACATATTACATACTTTTTTTCCATATATTACGGTAAACATAAAACTCACGATAAACGAAACAAATCTTTATTTAATTTCAATTTTTATCAACTTTTATGAACAATTTAGCAAATTGTAATAATCTGAACGGTCTACATCACGGATACAGAAACAGCATAATAGCTAACCTCGTCGCTCATCCTTTAAGTCCTTTTAATTAATCGCATACTTATTTCCAAGAAGAAATTAATATGAAAATCCTGGGAAAATTCAACGTGGAAATTCTTTAAAATTAATTATTCGAAATTCTGTGAAACCTATTAGTTAATTTTCCATACTTACAAAAGTGAAAATTCTGTGAAAACCAAATGTGAGAATATTGTAAAATTAGAAAGTGAAAAGTCTGTAAAACTTAAAGTCAAGTCTGTCAAATTAAAAATTGATTATTCTATAAAGTTAAAAAATTGCAAATTATGTAAATTTAAAAATTGAAGATTCCGTAGAATTTAAAATTTTCAGATTCTGTGAAAATAAAATATAAAACTTAGTAAATTATAGAATTTATAAAACTTTGTGATTGTAAAATTGCAAAGTGGCAAATCATTGATTAATTAATCATTGTAAATTTAGAAATCCACGATACGTCTTGATGACAAAATTTGTAAATGACAAATGGTATAAAAATTGAGGCCGTTCGTCAGTAAATTAAAAAAGCATTTATCTTACGGTTCCATTGTTCTCGTGATTGGTGCCACTTGAAGACACGTCGATGATCATTTATAAACTTTCGATATTTCAGCTGGGAATGCCCGGGAACTTTCAGGCCGAACTTTTTGCTGGAAACTAATTTTCCGTTGCCTTTGAAAAAGACAGAAGACTACGATCTCGCCTACTACGTAGCACGGACTGGAATTTTTGTCCTAACTTCTCCAACTTTCGACCTCCTTTTCCTTGAACCTAGTAAACGCGTTTGGCATAGCGGAATTAAAGAATTGCTCCTTGCAGATTTCTAACTTCTCACCTGTCGGATTTAATTACACCGTTTAATTAAATGAAATACCACTTCGTTTCCAGTGAAACTGTTCTCAAACATGTTCACGTTACTACTCCACACAGAGACTAGCTTCTCCCAATGAACTTGATATCAACAACTGAAATATTATTTCCTAAAATATTATTCTCGTCGAGAAACCTGCGGAGAGCAGTGAAATGTCGGCTTTGTATCATTAAAATTCAAACGTGATTTGTGACGATAATGAAATAGTAATTTGTAAATTGATAATGAAATATAGTGCATCGTAAAAGTCAGGAAGAGGTGAGTTGTAGAGGAGGGGGATGCAAAGAAATGTATGCATAAAAATAAATAATAAAACAGTGATTTGTAAAGGTATAATAAAATAATGATTTGTAGAATGATAAATAAGCAACGACTTTTAGATGGAGCAATGTAGGAGTTTGTAAAAGTAATAAAAGTGATTTATAAGGATGGTAAAATAGGGGTTTAAAAAAATAATACAACATTGATTTGTAGAGATGGAAAAATAGGAATTTGTAAAAGTAATAAATATAGTAATTAGTAGAAATTGTGAAACAGCAGTTTGTAAAAATAATAAAGCAATGATTTGTGGAAATAATGAAGTAGTAATTTGTAAAAATAATAAAGTAGTAGTTTGTGAAAATACTAAAGTAGAAATTTGTGGGACAAATAACAGAGTAATTTGTAAAAATAGAAAAGTAGCAATTTGTAAAATAATAAGCTAGTGATCAGTACCAATAATTACAATGACGAATTATTGAATGCAATACAACGTAAATATATAAAATAATAATGACAGATGAATTTCTATCGACAATAAAACGCAATCAGCGTTGCAGACCATTCGCCGGTACCACTTCTTTCAATTTTCTCATTTGGATCGAATTAATTTTGGGCAAATCCGTTCGGCTCTCGGTTGAATTTTTCAGGAATTAAATATAAACCGAACTCCGGGTGCATTTACTGCATTTTATCGGACTAAAATTCCATTAAGCTAATCTCTTTACGTTTGTTATGCAACGGTGGATTTCCTTTTGGACAGCGGGAATGGCCACGCGCCACATTATGGGAACGATTTAATGTCTTTGTTGTCACAGCAAACCACGCGGTGCATTTATCCTTTGGCATTTCAATTTCAATTTTCTTGGAATAATTCTCTGGCGGCCATTCTTGCGGCACGCGATTATACAGTTATATTTCGATTAAATTCCGAAGAGGATTCGTACGTCTTATCATGACCAGAAGAGATTCAATTTTCTCCATTAGAAAATGGAGATCGCTCATATTTTCCTTTCATTCCTCTGCGGGATTTGCATCAAACCCCATATGAAAGATCAATATGAACTAAGATGCATATGCTTTATACCATGCATACCCCACTTCCATTATATCATCGTAGGCGAAGCTAATTCTCCTTGATCGAACATTGATTGTGTTATACTTTACGTGTCTGATCACAGGCTGCCCTAATCTACTTATTCGATCACAGACTAGGCTTTCCCTATTTTCCTGATCGTTTCTTGTCGGGCTACCCTTGTAGGAAATTACTATCTTTCCACTGAACTGCAACAACAATGAAATGTTTTTATTTTTCATTGTTTATAAGTCCATTGTAATATTACAATATTTTTTTTAAATTCTTCTAAACGATTTTAATGTTTCATATTAGGACTGTTTTATACTTTACTTTTGCCATACATACTTAAATCCCATTATTCACTAATTAATGGGAAATTTATCTCTTTTATTATTTTTAATAGAAGCTTATAGTTTAAAATAAATTTATAAATGTTTTTCTTTTTCACAATTTTTAATAGAAAGCAAAATTACAATATTTTTTAATACCTCCAGATGATTTTACTGCTTTCTGCTGCTTCCACCCATTTTAATGGAATAATAATCTTTTTTATTATTTTTAATAGCATCGTAATAGAATTACAATTTTAAAATTCTTTTAGACTTCTACTTTCCTGTTTTAATTTGCACACACCCAATTTTCACATAAATGTATAGAGTACGTTTTCCAGTAATTAATACACTGTGGATCTCCATGTAAATTAAAACTAGCCTGCACGTATTTACAAAATTTTTTAATATCGAAATTCACGAATAAATCCTCAAATCTTATGTTCTGTTTTAATTTGCATCTCCTTCGTTCTTGGCATAAATGCACAAAATCCACTGGTGAATAATTAAAGTACTATGAGTCACTATGCACATTAAGAACTTCCACCCCGAAGAATAAGAATCACCGAAAAACTGCAATCGTTCTTTAATAATTCTTAAAAGTAGAAAATAATGGATCCTCGATTCACCTCATATATTTTCTCTTCAAATTTGCATCCCCTTCGTTCTTGGCATAAATGCATAAAACCGAGCAATGAATGTCGGCTAACGTGGCTCGTGAAGCTGCGACGAATAAAACGAGTAACCTATTATTTTCGGAAAAACCAATCACGAGGAGAATACGGGGGAGGAGAGGGGACAAAAAAAGTGAAGTCCCCGGACGAGAAGACAAATTTAACGTTCCAACGGTCGCAGCCGGGAAAGAAAAACGGCGGATTCTATCGCGGCAAAAGAAGTTGTGATAATGGGTTCGTTAAGTGCCAGATAAAAGACAGAGAAAGTGAGACAAAGGGAAGAGCAATGAAATACAGGTAAAACCATTGACCCAGTATTCTCCGGTGGCATTCCTCGATCCAATCTATATATTTCAAAATTTCCAGAGAGTCATTGTCAATTAGGCTAAAAGCATCCATTCGTCTAAAATTACGGCGAAATCGGCGACGCGTTTCGCCATAGCTCGTCCGAATGCAAAGCACAGAATGCAAGGCTTGCGAGCCACGATGTATCAGCCGGGATAATATTTTTTCACCGTCAATTACCGTTGCTTTCGCGTGACCGAAGCGTCGCGGCACAGTCTAATTAGCAGAGTCAACAGCTGTGGCGACAGCTCGCCAGCTGAGAATCGGTTCGAAAGAAAAATAATTGCGATTTCCATGCAACTATATCTCTGTTCAGCCGCTCGCGAATTAAGTGGATAAAGATTCTCGAGATTCTTTCCAAGATTCCGAGTTTCCTCGCGAACATGGCCGCCACGCCGATTAAAGCTCGATAACTGGGTCAGAAAAAATCGGGAAACAAGTTTTGAGATGCTGTTCCGCGCGGGAAAAGTGAGCCTTCGATTCGACTTTCGATTTCATAATTAACAAAATTTGTTCGTAGCTTTGCAGTGCTTTGGAATTGATTGTATTTGACCTTTCATTGAAAGCTCGATGATTGGGTCGAAAAAAATCGTAGAGCAATTTTTGAGACGTCATTTTAAAGGGAAAACTTCAATCTTTAAGTCTATGTGAGACACAATATTGAAAAAAATTTTGTAACGTTTTTACAACCTTTTCAATATTGCTTGTCTTCATGAATTCGATCGATGGTATTATACCTTTCTTTAAAAGCTCGATTAACAATTAAAAACCGTGGATGAAGTATAATAAACATAAGGGTGTCCCAAAAATATAGTACTTCCTCGAAGTAACATTTTGGATTCGTGAAGTGGTTTGAAGCAACTTTTTCCTCTGCGAAAATGTGCTCGGAGGCTTCGTTAAAGAGTTATCATCGAAAACTACGAACCAATAAAGGCGGGGCTGAAGGCAGCAGACTCCGCCCCGCGTGACGTCGTCGTTCGCCGCAGCCGCGCTCTGATTGGTCCTCATTTTTCGCTGATAACTCCTGAACGAAGCGGCAGACGACATTTTCGCACGGGAAAAAGTTTCTCGTAATAATCCAAGGAATCATCCTGTTCGAGTAACTCGAACATTTACAGGATGTACTTTAGTAATTATAAAATTCTCTTTGGCGCTTCATTAATATGCAAGTCAGAATCTCGTGCGAATTTAATTAGAGCAATTGAATTGAAATTTTATCGGAATGCAGATATCGATCATCGCACGAACCGGAGAGCTCGCAGACAGCGGGAAAGAAATAATCTACGGTCGCTTGTGTTCTTTATTGGAACAACGCGTCGACCATTCTCCTAGTTTTCGCCATTCAACCGCGTTCAATCGCCGATTTCGAGGGCCGTGCGAAACGCTCCTCCTTTCAAACATCACAACCTCCGATGAATCTCGATAGAAGAGACCTCCCAGCTTCAAAATGAGTCCAGGTTCATTGTTGTACTATTTGTTTTCGCGAAATCATAACGGTTTCAAATGTGCTGAGTGCCGAGTGGTGGTCGAGTGTACGCGACAGAATTTGTTTACCGGGCTTTTGAAACCATTTTTAATGCAATTCACCGAGTGGTATAAATTTTATCACAATCTACGAGAGGCTCGAATGTCCAACGAAAATTGTTGGCACGATTTTATTGGCATCCATGTGGCAATCAATGTGTTACAAATATTTAATTACTTTATAATTGGTTTATATCATAGTAATATTCTAAAATTAATTATTTTATGATTTAATTGCACTGTTATTGACATATTATCATATTTTCAATTATTAGCTAACGTTCTATAAATATTTCCAATTATGACTACACTGAGACTACACTGCACCTAATTAATTCGAATGGAAGTTTTTAATTATTTAGTTAAACGTCTAAGAATTTGTTGAACAGCAGTAAACGTTTTTGGCCGAGTAAGTTCGAATCGGTGAACAAATTCGAAGCACGAATGACTGTGCTCATGCTACGGGAACATGCGAACGAAATTCGTTTCCGGAAACCGGGATCGATTTAGGCCGACGGACGGCTTCGAATCAAACCGCTTCCTCTTGTTCATCTGTTTCGAGTTTCGGCGAATGGAACGCTGACAGGATCTGCTGATCAAGTTGAAAAGTAATTGTTAATTAGGCTACGGTATTAAGAACAGATTCGTTTTGTTCTTGCCGTCATTGGAAAACATTACACATTGAGAAAAATTGGTTCCAGTAAAGGAGGCCATTTTAAAAATGAATTGACCACATGTAGACGTCCACGACGTCCCCTAAAAAAATACTTCTACATTCCGGAGAGTCTACCCAATCATCCTACTTAAGAATCATTTGCATATCTCTTTTTATTTCATTAAAAAAATTTGCAAAGTTGAGAAATATTAGACATTGAGAAAAATTGGTCCCGATAAAGGAGGCCATTTTTAAAATCAATTGACCACATGTAGACGTCCACGAAATCCCTCCAAAAAAATACCACAAGATTCTAGAGAGTCAACAGAATAGTCCCACGCAAAACTACTTCCCGCAGCATCAACAGTTAAAACCCCATAAATTCCGAAACTTGGAAATTCTCCGGTTTTCACGCTCGGCTTCGCACGGGCCGCTGCGAAACGCGCATAACTCTGTTGGTACATTTTCAGCGACAAAGTGACGTCGATTAGTGCGATTTATAGTCCCGAAGAAAAAAGCCAGCCGAAAAGCTGGGCGTCGCGGCAATAAAACAGCAATTATCCATGGAAAATCTTACAACGCGGGGTTTCGGGGTCAACAGTTAAACCCAGAGTTCCCGTTTAACTGAATTAGCGCTTCTAAGTGGAAGTGGTTTCTCCGGTGTCTGCGGAAGAAAGTGGAGCAGACGGGATAAAAAAAGACGATGATACGGAAAAGGAATAGACAATCCCGTGGAATAAAAGAGTCGGCTGCAAGAACCGCAAATTTCGCCGCAGCTCGCCGCCGGCGAGATTGTTACTTAACGGAAAATAAAATATCGCGAAATCCGAGAGCATTCTTCGCAAATTACCGTTTCGCGAACGGCGAACGGTGCAATCGCATGCAAATTAATCGATCGGCTTTTCGTTGCTCCGAAATTGCAACAATCTAATCTCTTCAGGGACTCTAATCGTTCCCAAATCGATAGGCATTCCGAAACTATCTGAAATGTCTGGAAATATGTGAGAAAGAGTACGTTTTTGAGTGTTTTTCGTGATGCCACGGAAACTGTAGATTCCTTAGGTGATTTAGAGAGACTTTTCCCTTTGCGAAAATGCAGTGCGGGGCCTCGTTTTCCAGTTATTAGCGAAAAACATGGACCAATCGGAGCACGGGGGGAGTGTCGCACAGTGGCGTGACGTCACCGCGAGGGAAGCATGGCGGCTGGTCCAGAAGCGTCCTAAACCAATACGCGGATGGTTTTTCGTAAATAACTCGAAAAGGAAACGACGTATGACATTCGCGCGAAGGGAAAAGTTTCTCAGAATGAACTCAGGAATTGTCCCTTGCAAGAAATTGAAGTATTTTTGGGACAGTAGGTGCTCAACTAGGTTTAGAACTTTCAATTTTTGCGAAGTGTACAGAGTGTTCAACAATTTTTGTTATAAGTATTAAAATTACGTGGTTTTAATATTTAATTAACCTGCGTTCGACTGGGTATGCTTGCTCGGATTGTTCCAGCTCGGGATATTAGAAGTTCGGTGAAATAGGGAGCAGTGTAAATTCGGAACTAATTATATCAACACACATTAAAACGTGGTTATTGTTGGCTCGAAGTTTACGGACCACGGCGGCTGTCATAATTCGAAAATGGGTTAAACAAGCTCAATGTAATCAATAGGGATAGTGAACTCGTCGCGAACAATTGTCGCGAGTCGCTCACTCGGCAACGAGCATACTTGCCAGCACAATTCCTCGCAGTCATTAACAACGTCCACTACACAGTGATTTTCGCGTTACCGACTTGAACATTCTGAGCAGCTACGATTAAAAGCAAATACTTCGAAACAGAAAAATATTATTATAATAAATTTATCGTTTACGAACATCTTCAGAAATTAATTTATCGTTGTTACTGATGGAAAAATGTATCGGACATTGTTAATAATTGCTTTTCTACAGATGGACGCGTAGAGGTCACTCGAAGGTCAACTCAGGTTTTTAAAATTAGAACGAGATGCCTGCATCATTTAATAGGGCGTTTTAGGACACGTGCAGCTATCTGAGACCCAAGGTCATTTATAATTGTCGAAGGTCAACTATAGTGGAGGATACCAATCTTGGCGAACTCATAAATAATGCAGCCATGATGGTATCTTGTTGTTTCATTCGTTTCCTATTATATATACTATTTTTATAACCTCCAAGTTTCGACAATCTAATGCAACAACACTCATTTTGTTGTTTTTCTTGTTTCCTGTTGTTTCTACTATTTTCTAACCTCCAAATTGCACTACAATGCAAGAATGATTGTTGTCTTTTTTAGTTCCTGTTAGTTTTACTGTTTTATAATCTTCTGTTTCGCCACCAAATTAATATAACAACAATATATTGTTTTTTTATTTCCCATTGTTTCTACTATTAATAAAATTTATTTTTTTAAACTATTAATAAAAATATTTTATTAATATTGATAAAAAATAGTTAAAACTATTTTTCAACCCCCAATTGTCACCGGACCAATGCAACGACAATAGTTGTTTCTTTCGCTTTCCGTTTCTAGTATTTTTTAATTTTCTGTTTGCCACCAGATTATTGCAACAAAAATTCCACATTGTTTCTTCAGCTTCCAAGTTGCTTTTTTAATCGGTGTTTCGCAGCTACCGAACAGAAACGCATTCCATTCACAGTTTTCCTGAGACATCTGCACCAGTTGTGCATGGTTTCAGTATTGACCTGCTATTGTGTCTGCGTCGTTGTTAGATAGTCTGTCTGGTGCGGGTTAAGAGGGCATCCTACATCTTCCACAGAGATGCTCTTGAATGCGTGAGATTAAACTCGGTCTGTCCCTGAACCTTCTAAAGAACCGCTCAAGAAAATACACTTTGTATATTCGTACTTTTAAACTACTTTTAGCTTAGTTAACTGTTGGTGCAACACTTCCCCGGACAATGTAAGGCCTTGCTGTTGTACCATGCTGCTGCAAACTTTCATGCTACTGCTTACACCGTTCCCCAACTTACGGGAGAACTGGGTATCGTAAACGACAGCTGTTTCCGCATTACAAGATTAAAAATCATTTCTACTTCGCACGTTTCAATGCTAAAAATTCTCCTCTTCGTTCGGTCCCAATTAAAATCTTTCAATGCTCCTCTGAGTCGGTCAATTATTAAAATTGGGTCGCGATAATGTCAAAAGTGTCCCACCTAATATTAACAAATTGGAACTCTGATTTTTAGTCGGATTCTGTAATTAAAAATTTTTCTCGTTTATTAAGTCTTCGTTAAAGTTACCAAATGCACTTCTGAGCTGGTCAATTATTAAAATAATGCTGCAATAAGTACGAAGATCTGAGTGGACTTAGTTATAGCTGCCTAAAATAATGAAAATTGTCCTCCTTTATGTAATAAAAAATTGAGACTCTGATTTTTAGTCGTATTTTTTAATTAAAAAATTGTTTGTTCCTTCAGTTTGCATTAAAATGTATAAATGCACTTTCCACCCATTAATTTATTAAAATAATATAATATTAATTGTGAATATTTAAATGGTCTCAACTATGATTTTAAATAGTCATAAATGTTAATTGTATTTTCCAATAAAACAATTTTACGTTTCAACACCCTCCATTAAATTATATAACCCACGGAATAACGTTTGGCGTGACGATTCGAATGAACCATGTCGATTATAAATATTCAAATTCGACCACCAATTGTTTGCAAGCGTTAATTGATATTCTAGCAACTCTGTCCCTCCCGGTGTTCGTTTTATTAAACAAACAGTGCTGTTTTTATCAAATATCAAGGATCAGCTAAATTGCTGAACAACTCGTATGACTATTTCATCGCACTGCATCGATTCAACTGCTGCAGAGAAAGGGTTATAAACAATGGGAATAATATATCCTGCAGTTTTTTTTTCGTCTCACGCTAACAGACTTCCACCTCTAAGTTTCGCAACATATATCAGAGATAACTGGCATTAATGTAGCCTATTTGCTGCGCAGAATTTATTACTTTAAATGCAAATTTCGGTAACGGATATTTAACCAGCGTTACATCATAATATCGTGTAACGAGAGAATACTGCTTTCCACGCAACGAATATATTCCCGGCCACGTTAACTCTTCAGTTTTTACTCTTCATCTTCCTAAATCGTTACAGACAGATCTCCCAACCATCGTATAATTTATTAATCTCAATTCTAACACGCTATTTCCACTCTACACATTTTCAAACAAACTACAATTCTATATTCGCAGTAAAATTAAATACGACAACGAATACTACACGTTGGCCCAACATAAAAACATATAAGTGACCTTAAAAAGTATCACTATTCCCTCAGAATCCAAAGAAATTAAAATGGCAACTTCCTCGAGCAAATCCAAGCAACTTTCCCCTTTACCGGATCGCGATCCGACGCTCCGTTTCCGAGTTATCAACGAATATCATTTCGAGGCGCTAGATTAGCCGCCATTCTGCGCGACACTGACGTCACGAGCGCCCACCCCCGCGCTCTGATTGGTCCACGGTTCTCCCGCTAATATCTCGAGAACGGGCGGTCGGATCGCGAAGCTGCAAAGGGAAAAGTCGCTCGGAATCGTCTGGGGAATCTCCCATTCGAGTTTCCTATGGAAAAAACGGTTTCCATATCGCAGAAAACAAAGGAGACGCTCAAGCGGCCTCCCAGAGCAGATAGCTCGATTTTCCAGCTATCGAATCCGTTCGTTCCGAAAGACCAGCAGTGGTATCTTTACTTTCGGCGCACCCGGTACGTGACAGGACGCCGCGAACGATCGCGCGGAGGATCGAAGCGGCGCCGGTTATAGACGAACGTAGAAATCAATGAGTACACATCGAAACTCACCTTGTCCATGCCTGTCCTTGTCCATTTCTCGATGGTTCGGGTCCGGCAGTCAACGAACGACGATCACCTCGGATCACTGCATCACGAAACTTTCCAACTGCGATCGATCCCTGATCTTACACGATCAGATTCGGGCTCGCACGAATTATTCCCGAACGTTGTGCGCATCTGTCGCGAAGACTCGGACCGGGGGGAGGGGATCGCGTAAATTTTTATATGTTTACCACTAACAGAGAGTCAGAGAGAGTGAGAGAGTGAGAGAGAGAGGTGTGCAAAAAAGGTGGCCGCAGCGACACCTTTGACAAGCAGCGCAGAAAATGATGCAGATCAATCGGCGGACATCCTGCGGTATTTATACCTAATCCAATTAATCAACCGGGGCTGTTATCGTCGGTGCGTTCCTCGGCTCGTCTGATCAACATTCAGCGATTTGGCTGGCCCGCGGCAGATCTGCACGGAACTTTGAGAATTCTGAAAAATTTTTTAAAATTGTGGAGGTTCGAGAAGTCCTGAAATCACAACGGAGACCGGAAGTTGACGCGTTGACTGCCCGGCGGGTTTCGCGGGCCTCGCCTTAATTGGATGTTATAAATAAACGGTTGGGGTTATTAATAAGTATCATCGATCAGCCGACGACTGCTGCTCGAGGAGCTCGATTCAGAATTGATAAGAGTGCCGGTTATTTTACAGCAAGCAAAATGGCGACAGTGGATGGCGTTTGCGTGGGAGATCCGCAAGGAATTTTTAAAATTTTTAAATTTTAAAGGGCTGCAAAGATTCTCGCATTAATTTTAAATCATAAAGAATTAAATTTATTAATATATATCCTCGATCAACTGATCACGAAGTCTGCAATTCTTTTCAGAATTGATAAGACTGCCGGCTACTTCACGGCGAACAAAATGGCGACGGCCGACGGTTGCCACACCGGAGATCCGCACGCAAACTTAAAAACTGCTCGAATTTAAAATAATTTGCAGAAGTTCTTGCCTTAATTGCAAATCATAAATAAACGGTTAGGTTTACGAATAAATATCATCGATCAACATTTTAGAATTGATTCGAGTGCCGGCAACTTCGCGACGAGCAAAATGGCGACGCAAATCCGCAGGCAAACTTAAAAATTCCTCAAATGTAAAATAATTTGCAGAAGTTCTCGCCTTAATTGCAAAGCATAAATAACCGGTTAGGTTTACGAATAAATATCATCGATCAACATTTTAGAATTGATTCGAGTGCCAGCAACTTCGCGACGAACAAAATGGCGACGCAAATCCGCAGGCAAACTTAAAAATTGTTCGAACTTAAAATAATTTACAGAAGTTCTTGCCTTAATTGCAAACCACAAATAAACGATTATGTTTATGAATAAATATCATGGATCGAGGACTGCAGGTCGTGCTGTGATCGAACTGGTTTCAGAATTGACTGGAGTGCCGGCAATTTGGCGGCAAGCAAAATGGCGACGGCCGACGGTGGTCGTGCGGGCAATCAACGCGTCACAACGGGGTTAAAAGGTGTTGAAGACGTTGAGATCTGGAAGAGTTCGTTTAGCAGTAGAATCGCTTAGCCTCGGGAATTACATAATGGCAATGGTAGTTGTTCAATGGAGCAACAATTGAAAGCTGTAAATCGAGCGGCAAGCTCGAGAAAAGTCTCTGCAGACTTTTCAAAGATGGCACATGGAATAATTAATGTTAACAGTTTCGTGTAGGGTATGGAAACGTGTTTGATTGGCCCAAGTTTAGACAAGGTGTTAGACAGCTGAAAATGTTCTCCGGGGCGACGATGATGGCGGAAATCAGGTGCCGACGCTGGTGCATCTGGGGAATCGAAGTCAGAGAATGCGTTTTGCGTTAGTGACACAGTTTATGGGCAATTGGGATATTCCCGGCGATCCTGAAAAAGCAGAATTATAAACAATTGATTCGCTGGTTTTTTGGAGGCGCAAACCCGACGTGGATGATGCGCGGTTTTGAGGGACAGGATGGCTTCCGGTTTGGGGACGAAGGAGGGGAGGCGACACGTGATTCACTGCAGACACCTTGAATCGTCTTCCACTATAGTGAATTTTATTAGAGATCGTGCCCGGTAGCTGCTATTAAACCGGCGGAAGATATGGGACGTGAACTTCGAATTGGGTCAATGTTTCAGAAGCCACTTTTTAATTGTAAACGAGAAAACTTAATGGGCCGTGCGTGGAATTGTTGCTCGACGATGTAGGCTTTTTGTTTGCTTCGTGGTGGGGTTGGGTTTCGTAGCTGGTTCACTAATTTGCTTTCGTTTTCAGATAATTGTTACCGAACTATACGGTATGTATTTATTCGAGCATACTTTAACGGAGAAATTGTAGCAACATGTTAATGAATCGTATATTTATTGTATCAAGTGGTGTAAATAATTTTTGTTCTGTATACTTTTATAATGTTATTAAAGTTTCACTTTGTGCTGTGTATTTTTGTATATTCAGTATTCTGAAGTATTATTTGCGAGGAAACTATGTGCACTGTCTTATACATAATAATTTTATCCAACTGCATGAAGAAATAAGTTGATTATTAAATTTTGAGGGAAATATGCACATTTTTAAATTGCATATAATGGTGCAATAAAATTGTATCAGCGAATAAATTTTCTATTAAGATTTGTGGAGAAATGTTGCAAATAATAATTTAAACAAGTTGACTCAAGAAATAAGTTCCATATTTAATGTTGAGGAAAACGTTTACATTTTTGGAATAGAATTATCAATTCCAATGAGTTGCCTCAGATAAATAAGTTACCTACTAGAATTTCTGGAGAAATGAATAATAATGCAATCTTGTTGCCCCAGAAAATAAGTCAA
>CM052095.1:10132868-10159124 GCA_028453745.1 Agapostemon virescens | reverse complement strand
CAGGAAGAATTCAGAAAGAATTGCAGGAAGAATTTAGAAGGAATTGCAGAAAGAATTGCAGGAAGAATTCAGAAGGAATTGCAGAAAGAATTGCAGGACGAATTCAGAAAGAATTGCAGAAAGAATTCTGAAAGGATTGCAGAAAGAATTGCAGAGAGAATTTCAGAAAGAATTGCGGAAGGAATTCGGAAGGAATTGCAGAAAAAATTGCAGAAAGAATTGCGAAATATGAAGAGATTGAGATAAATTTGGAAGCTAATGGGTTGGAATATTTTCGCGAATATTGAGTTAGAGTAATATTGAGTTAGGGTGAATTTTTGGGTTGGATTTCGCTTTCGTTGGAAGCGACGGAAACCGCGGATAAAATTGGCTACGACGAGGACAGCCGGGTGTCACCAACATCCATTCGGCGGTCGCAGATAAGGGTTACCGTCCTGATGAAATCCAAGCACGCCGAGGAACAATGGCGAAGCTGTACAAGAGATAATCAACGTCACCTTTCGATATATAGAACCGTGAAACCGGTCGACACAACAGCCGTTCAGTAAAACACGGGCACAGAGAGGTGAAGAGAGAAAGAGAAAAAGAGAGGGAGAGGGATGAGGAGGGTAGATGTTGATCGAGTGAAAACGTTCACTGTCGAGAAAACAACGTGCTCGTTGTTATTCGGGTGAACCACAACAACAAATATAGCAAGCTTAACTCAATTACAATAGTTAATGATCGGTTTCAGACTGTTTCACGATCTGGACGGTTTAAGGGCAGCGGTTTAAGGGCGACGGTTTAAGGAAATTGAGAGGAAGGTTCGTCATGTTCTGGGCTCTATTGCTAGGTTGTGGTAAATAGTAGATTTATGAATTATTGGGGTCGCTGATCGCTGGATTTAGCAATTGTTGGATTCAGAAGTACTTAAGTTCACCTGTTAGTAGATTTATGAAGCTCAGAAAGGAAAAAGAAATTTTTTGGGCTCAGCAATTAGATTCAGTGGTTTGTAGGTTCGTGAATTAATAGATTCAGCAATTCTTTGATTTAGGAGTATTCATGTTAACAAGTTTCTAGATTTAGCAAGCTCAGTATTTTTTTTTGGGCTCAGCAATAGTTTGTAGATTTATTAATTTATAGGTGCAGCAATTATTGGATTCAGAAATATTTAAGTTCACGAGTTATTAGATTTATGAAGCTCGGTAAGCTTTATGGGCTCAGCAATTGCTAGATTCAGGAGTCTGGGGGTTTATTAATTTATAGGTTCACCAATTAATAGGTTCAGCTATTTTTGGCATCAGGAATATTTATGTTCACAAGTTTCTAGATTCAGCAAGTTCAGCAAGCTTTCTTGAGCTTCACGAATTATTAGATTCAGCAATTTGTGGGTTTATCAATTTATAGGTTCAGAAATATTTAGGTCCACCAGTTACTGGACTTAGTAATCTCTGGGTTCAGCAATTTTTTGGATTCACTAATTATTAGGTTTTGCAGTCCCTGAATTTTTGTGATTTCAATGATTGCAATGTTTTTGTGGGTTCGTTAATTATTAGATTTACCAATCTCTAGGGACAAATATTTTTTGGGAACACAAATTGCTAGATCTGGTGAAATCTAGAAATAGTTCGCTCTTGATTAAAAAAATTTTTTATTATAGAATCTGTTGGTTCAGAAATTACTATATTCAACAATCATTGACTTCATCAATCTTAAAGTTAATTACTTTCTAGATTCAGCAATCATCGACTTCAATAAATTTAAAGTTAGTTACATTCTAGATTCAGCAATCAGCGACTTCAACAATTTTAAAGTTCACTACTATCTAGATTTAATAAATAGTCGACTTCAACAATTTTAAAGTTCACTACAATCTAAATTCAACAATAATTGATTTAAACAATCAAAAGTTTCACCATTTCCTGGATTCAACAATCGTCGTCTTCACAATTTTAAAGTTGACTACTTTCTAGATTCAACAATCGTCGTCTTCACAATTATAAAGTTGACTACTTTCTAGATTCATCAATTTTAAACTTCACCACTATCTGGATTCAAGAATGATGGACTTAAAAAATCAAAATTTTCACCATTTCCTGGAATCAACAATCATCGACTTCAACAATTTTAAAGCTACTTTCTAGATTTAACAAATCATCGACATCAACAATTTTAAGGATCATCAATTACAAGATTCAACAACTGTTAACTTAGAAAATTTTAGATTTCACTACTATCTAGATCCAACAACCATCAACTTCAACAGTTTCAAAATTTACTACCATCTAGATTCAAAATTCATCGTCTTCAACAATTCTAAACTTCCCTACCATCTAAACTCAGCAATAATCGACATAAACAATCAAAACCTTCTTAGTCTCCAAAATTCAACAAACCCTCAAAGACTCCAACAATTCCAACCACCACCATTCCCCGAATTCATCAAAATCAAAACATCACCAAATCCTCGATCCAACCTTGAGATTAGGTTCACCAATCCTGGGACATCGTTAGCAACATGTCTCGACTGGAAGGTGTCTTCGGCGAATGCACGTGTGCGCCAAGCAAAAAAGTTTGTTGGTGTATTCGGCGATCATTCGATGAATAGGACGTTTGCGGACAGGGTGTACCAGGTTATCAGGGGGTTGGGGGAAGGTATCTGATAAAACGGGGACCAACCTGTGGTGATTCAACACGCACACTCGCACACAGGCACGCACACACTCACGCACGCACGCACACAGGGCGCGCGGGAAAGTTTCGATAGTCTCGCGTGTTTGATTCGCGCGCTATGGACTCGCGTGGGCGGCCGAGAACTATGCTCCGCGGCCAAGATGCAGCTCGGCGGAATGACAGTGGCCTACTGAAGGGACGGCGCGCGGAACGGAACGCGGCTCCAGTGCGAAACCCCGCGAAAATCGGATATGCGTGCGCAACGAGCGCCGAACGAACGGCCGACGATAAAGTCACGTTCACACCTAGTGGCCACGGGATTACCGGAGATTTATTGTCCTGGAAAGCGGTGCGCTCGCTTGCATCCTTCGCCGAGACGCTAGGAGGCCGCGATCGAAATCCGTTCGGACATCTTGCCGGGTCCAGGGTCCGAAATAAAGGGTTTTCCAATAAGGACGGGTCGATTTAAAAATATATATATATAATATATAATAACAATATAAGAATAGATAGAGAAAGAGAGCGCTGTCGCGCGGTGTGTCTGACCCTCTCACCGGTCGAGTGCTACTACTACTTAGTAGCGAAGAGAAGGAAAGTGTCGACCTTGCAGACACACCGGCGTTGTTTTGGTTCTTCAGCGCCGCCATGACAGTCGCAACGTGATAACGAACACGATGGAGGAATTATCTTGGACGTTTCGAGGAGCAACAAAGTATGCCGGCTGCCATACTCTCTCGTAGCCTAAATTTTTAAACAATACAAAAATTGGGGGAATTATTTACAAATAACCAAAGCTTACAATATTATGTTTGACCAGCAATCGTGAATACACTCTGGATCGACAGTAAAACGCAGCGAGAAGAATTTTAAAAATTATTTAAACCTCTGTGAAAGGTCAAGGTCATCTTGAATAACGAAGGTAATTGTTTGTTTTATTTAATGGAATTTTTTAATACGTAATATTGCAGGGAAAAAAGGGGATATGCTGATCGCTTTTGCAGTTTAGAAAATGAAACAACGCATGGTAAACAGCAGGAATCACCGCAGGACCATTATTATCGATGAATTGGATCGCTCCCGGCTTCTACGTCTGTCCCCAGCTGAATTTGGCATGTAATTATACAGCAGTTACCTACGCCAGTCATAATATATCAATCATACGAACCCTAAATGAAGCACGTTCAACCGGATATAGCTGTTGCACTGCGCGTTAGCATTAACTGTTACACTAAATATTCAGTGGCGGCGGCTTGCATAACCTAAAATGACGTGTACACCGCTACGAGCCACGCATAAGTGGAGAGCATGCTGTAAAAACCGAATACCTTATGATTTACAGTGTAGTTTAGTTGGTAATTGGAACAGTTAATGTTGATCGATTACGTAAACATTTTTACAAGTTAACTGTTACACTAAATGGTCAATGGCGGCGGCTTACATAACCTAAAATTACGTGTACACGTAGTTTAATTGGTGCTTGGAGTAATAATTATGTTAAAGTATGTAGAACTTTGACAAACACAAGTTTTCTGACGAAATGGAATTAAATAATTGTTGTTCTAAGGTCTTTTAGCAAAATGGAAGGATTAAGTAAATTTAAGTGCATCAATATATTGTTTTTAGTTAGTTTAAATGATTGAGAAGGGGAAGCAAAATGGCTGCATATGATGCAAGGAGCTGGGACTGAATAGAGAAATGTTTAACTAGATTGTTGGTAATCTAATAATTAGAGGATCGTTTAGCAAAATTATTTTATACTCAGCTTCGGTTTCTTGCAATTTATGCAGACATTTTTTCTTTTGCAAAAGGATCCACTGCTACCACTAACCCAGACACACATAACCTCCAATAAAAATGTCGCAAATAATTGACCAAAATTGTGGATAAAAATAGTTACCAAGTACAACAATTGTCCAGAAACATCAATTCCCCTCTTTGAAGACCTTGACCCAGAATTCACGTAAAATTTGCAAACAATAAGAACGATTCCAATTCCCAAAGTGTACCACAACGAAGGTAGCTGCAAAAGGGGGCCCAGACACACATAACCTCTAATAAAAATGTAACAAACAATGCACCAAAAATTATTGATAAAAATAGTTACCATATCTAGAAACTGTCCAGAAACATAAATTCCCATCTTCGACGACCTTGACCCAGTACCGATCTAAAATTTGCAAAAATCCGGCCTAATTACCAAAGCGTTCCCGACCAAAGGTATCTGAAAAAGGGGCCCATAGACGCACCGTCTGATATGCAAATAAACGTTTGAGGTCACGGCCACGGTCACCCCCGCCTTCTGCAGACCCTCGTTAAGGTTGTTTCGCAACGTCGAAGATTCTTGAACGTCAGAAGCGAGAGAACCCCCATCGGCAAAGGGACATGGAAGGGAAGGAAGGAAGGAGGGAGGGGCTTCGAGGATGCCAGCCATGGGCCCTAGATATATTAATACGTGCACGACGCCTGTTCACTTTGTCGATCAGCGGCGTGTAAGATCGGGTACACCCTCCAACACACATTCCGCTCACACCGACGGAACTTTGTCCCTGTTGCAAGGTGAAATGCTAACTAAAGGGGATGTTTTAATGGCAACGATAATAATATGCCGCGATGCCGATAGCTATTCCTAGCGGGCGTCGTTCGGCCGGCTGGTGAAATGCTGGCCGACGAACAACCGTCGCGGATTCGAGTCTCCAACCAACCCTTAGGGCAGTTTCCATCTTTCTCTGATCGCGACACCTGCCGAAGGGCGGTTTAACCTGTCGCTGGTTGTTTCAACGATTCCGTTAAAACGGGCTCCGTTGTTATTTCGATGGCGATCGGTTTAGTTCGCGCAGCAAACCGTGAAACTGTCGGCCGGTTGCATAAAATCCGGCTCAATGAGTTTCCAGAGAAGGGCGCCGCAATTAACCTCGCTCTCGCGCGCTATGCTGCCATGATCTATCGAAAAAAAATGCTGATGGCTAAAGCGAGCCGCGGCGACGTCGAAACAGCAGCTGACGACGGTTATGCGATTTAAGGGGATCCACTGGGATTTATAATGCAATATACCAGTTCGGGGGATACGTTATGGCAGGGATGGGGGGGAAATAGTTCTGCGGTTCTGCGGTTCCCTCTCTGGAGACGTCTAACTTTTAGACTATGCTGCACACACTTTGCTTGCGCCCTTTGATATGCGCTCGCTGATGCTCGTAAGTAGACTTGCGCGGATCTTTGTGGAAAATAAAAATGGCGCGTGTTCGTTTCACGCTTCGGGTGATCCTTCTACCTTTTTTGGCAACTGGTCTCAGATTATTTATAGTGAGGGGATTTAGAGTGGTTTATGGTGACGGTTTGCGCAGTGGCGATATCGTTACCGAGCTGCGATTATTGCTAGTTGAAAACTGATTTTTAAGGGAATTTTTCTGGTGAGGAATTAGTGATGGATTTAAGTTGTGATGGATTTTATGTAGAATTTATGTTTATGTGAAAATTCAGGTTTAATAATATTATTTAAGTAGAGCGTTTTGTCCCTGTTTTAGGATAAACAACTTTCATTGGTACAATTTTATAAATAATTTATATTAATGTGAAAATTGCAATGTAACAAACTCAATGAATTATTGCATTTTGTTCTTCGTTGCATGCTGAACAACTTTTCTCACAGACAATTTTTCCTGCAACTGAAACGAAGAGATTTCGTTGCAGAAATTCAGAAGAAAACGTGACTCAGTATAATATAATATTTACAAAATTAGAAAATTGCAAAGCAAAGTAATCCTCCTGCAACTTACGTTCCCTTTTCAAGAAAAATTTTATAAACAATTTATAGCAATCTGAAAATTGCAAAGTAAAGTAATCCTCCTGCAACTTACGTTCCCATTTCAAGAAAAATTTTATAAACAATTTATAGCAATCTGAAAATTGCCATGTGAACAAATTAATTAATAATTGCATTTTGTTCCTCGTTTCAGGCTAAACAATTTTTGTGGGAGACAAATTCTCGTGGAACAAATAGCTCTCCAGGTAATTACGATTAACGGACCGATATAAAAATGGCAGGAGCCCTACTAAAGCGAAAATAAATTCTTCCAGGTTTTTCGCGGCGTTTAATTAATAAAAATTGCATAAACAATTGATTTTATCCTGGAATCTGGAACCGGAGAGAAATGCAATTTGAAGTGCGCGCCTCAATATCGAAATTGGAGCAGTTGTCGTAATTCGAAAGGCGAGAACGACGGCTAACACGGTCGGGACAGGCGTTACAGCATCCACGGTAGCGGCGGCCATAAGTTTGCCGGCGACAGGGCCGTACAAAGTGTTGGTAATTGAAGTGGTCACCCGGCGGACGACTTTCTAGAATAACAGATTCAATTGGTTTCTTCGGCAACAGTTTCATGCTGCGACCTTACCGCTAAGGGATTCGAGCGGACACAACACGTATCCGTGTGTAATATCCTCGGATCGATTCGGCGGGGATGTACGCGTGCACAGAGAGGCAGGGACAGGTGAGAAACTTTCGCCGTTACGTTTCCGCTTCTTTATTGTTGTTGGTTCGTGCGCCGCGCCGGAAGTCGAACTCGGATAAATTCACCGGCGGTTCAATTAAAAGCGACCTCGCTCGGGAAAACGAAGGGGAGCCTTCCGATTGGACGAACAGGCACAATATGGTGCACCGAAAATCTTTAAGAGAATTGCGATTCCTTTACACGCCGTTTGCCGGTGAATCATTTTGTGGTTTCACAAAGGACGACGTCCGACGCCGAAATGAGAAACCGTTAGGCGGAGATCGGACGCGGTAATTTTTTTTGATAAATGCTACAATTTCCCGGACAAAACTGTCCTCCGTCGTACAATCGTTTATTCGTTCCTGTCCCGTTGCTAGAACGGAGAAAAGAACGGCGAAACGACGAAATATCAACGGCGACAGCTGAAACAGAAAGTGAGACCGTACGAATTTTGCGATATAGCCTTTTTGTTATTAACTATTTCTGGAAGAGAATGATACTGGCATGTGCGCGAGGCTCTTCCGGTTAAAATGATACCAGACACGATATACTTCGGGGCACGGTTACTCGTTTAATCCGCGAAAGTGCGGAACCTCTGCTATCCGAACTCATCAGTGGCGCACGAGGAGATAATAGAAATATTGTGAAACGGTCAAACCTTTTTCCTGATTTGTTTAACGCGTTGCAAGCTATGTCAGTCCCTGGAGACTGATGGTATCAAATTTACAAATTAATATGTTATAAATAATTCATATAATATTCAGAAATATTCTCACTATTTCAATAGATTCGATTGAAATAGAAAAGAGCAATTATTTCTGTTTAAAGGTAAATAAAGTGTGACGCGAACGTTAAGCAATATTCAGATTGATCTGTTTTATTTATTAAACTGTTTATTTATAATATAATAACTAGGATAACAGGGGCTATAGTAAATCTAGCGATGGAGTCGTGTTCGGGCTGAATTAATCAGAGAAATTGGGGAAACTTGCAAAGAATGCAAAAGGGGCAACGAAGCGATCGGTTCGGATAAGCGAGGTTCCATTGAGTGGCGATTTGCGGACACAAGTGACATAGCAACAGGGTCGTGTTTGGGCTCAAATTGATCGGAAAGATGTCGCGATTACGTTGATGAAACAGCGCTGAACTGAATCGCGGTGTGGACCGTGAAATATTGAAGAGAACGATAACAATCGGAGGGAACGGATTTCTCTCGGCGCTATTGCGGCTGTAACGCTGTACCATTAACCGTTGCAGATCCAACCGCTGCATTCTCGCTGGTTCGTTGGGCCAAGCTGGTATTACGTACATATCAAATTGCAACTACGAACACGATACTCAAGATCTGAATCGCGTAATTTGGCTATGTCTTCCGAACGCAATCTCCAGAGGCAAAGTGAAACAGCGAAAGGGGAATCAGAATTTTCTGATCGTTTAACCTCTCCAGTAAAAACCGCTACAAAATTATTCGAAATAGTTTTCTGTAAATTTTCCTGTATTCTAAAATTTTTTAAACATTTTAAACATTGAAGGAACAATGTCTAATCTCGGGCGCACTGTGTAAAATATATTTACAACGAAATAATTACGTCAGATTGGAATTTCGGGATTGGAATTGCTTCGAGTGCACGGGAGTTAACAAAAAGATGCTCGAGGAAAATTTGGGAACATCACCGAATGGAATTATAGTGATTCTGACAGTTGATTTCCACGTTTCACGTGTGCTTTTTCAGAGCGGAGAATTCGAGGAGGCTCTGTCACTGTTTTCACTGTCAGGTTACCTTCCGAACGGGTTTTGAAATGAAATCAATGGGAAAGTTCGGTGGCTGAGACGCAAAAAGTGACTGTGACCCTTAAGTCATAGTTCGCGAGCTCGGATCTTTCCCTTTTTCTCTTGGACGCCAGCAGATCGATGAAGCTTTATGCGAATTGTATTGCTTGCAGGAATCCCTTTCCCATGAAATCTTTATTCGTGCCTTTAGAAATTCTTTTAAAAATTAAATAAGTATTCGAAATCGAAATAAAATAAATTAGAATGCTGTTTTTATTTTGTTCATTTTTACGGAATTTTTTAAAATCTTAGATCATCGAAGAATTCCAACTTTGAGGATTTCAGAGTTTTGATAAATTTGAAACTGCGATAATTTCGTTAAAAATCATAGCACAGCGACGAACCTAAGCTCATTTTGAAGCTTGGACATTCTACTTTCACGACGCGTAGGTGGCCTTTCGTTGCGATTTTTTTATACGTCACCGCAGATGGGAAACCGAAGACATGATTTTGCTGGAAAGCAATATAAATTCAAAGGCTCGTAAAAAGTTTACGGAATTTTTTTTATTACCGAATCGACGACGGATTTGAAGATTGAAGCTTTCCCTTTCCAACGACGCCCAGGAAATTGGTCTACGATTTTTTTCTGCCGTTTTATCGAACTTTCAATGGAGGATGTACCGAGGAATTGAATGTAACGTGAGGAGCGCCATGAGGGTTTCTCGAGACCGAGCATACTGTTCGTTTAGGTTGCATAAAACGGCTGGAAAAAATCGTAGAGTAATTTCTATGGTGTCATTAGAAAGGGAAAGCTTCAATCTTTGAATTCACCTTAAATTCATTGACGGAAAAAATTTTTTCACGTTTTTGCAGAGGTTTGAATTTATAGCATTTTCGAGTGAAATCGTGCCTTCGGTCTCGCGGCTGCCGTATTAGATAAACACATCTTTTTAAAAATCGAAGATAGCTATGTGAAAGTAGAGGCTCTAAGCTTTAAAATGAGTTCAAGTTCATGGACCTACTATTTTTTTTTACCAAATTATCACAGTTTAAATATTAACAATTTTTTAAGAATCGTTCGAATCGCATAATTTTTATGGCATTTATTAAAGATGTCGGATCGTTCAGAAAATTATAGTGATTGCGTTCTCGTGATGTATATGAATCGTATCGAAGCTCTTCTGCCATATCTGCAGCTCACATTTCGAAAATACGAAGCGAAAAGAGGCTACGAGGAAAAAATCGATTTTCGAACCCATCAAACTGGGGATATCCATTAAACCCTTATCTTAAGGGATCAAATGGCGGTGAATACAGCTTTCGATGATACGATGAATCACTCCCATCATCTGAAAGTATTGATAAGAGTCTCTGGTGCTTCACCGATCCGAGCAATACGCCCGATTACTCCCAGACGATTAGAGAAAATTCTAAATGCGGTTCCTGCAACGGTTGCAAAGATTTCCGGTCTCGTGTATTTCTGTCCACAAGCGATTTCAATGGTGCTTTGTTCTCTATAGTTAACATTGTTTCTCGTAGAGACAGCGTAAACTCGGGTTCAAATAAATTCTGAAATACAGGCAGAAATCAGTCGACTACAAAATACATTGTGAAATAGAGTCAGAAGTTAGTCAAGTCGAAAGTACATTGTAAAATAGACATGGCATTCAATCAGGTACAAAATTCATTGTAAAATAGACATAGCATTCAATCAAGTACAAAATGAATAGAAAAATCACAACAAAACTTGATCAAGTACAAACTCAATACTAAAATCCCACCTGAACTTGATCAAGTACAAAGTAAGTAGAAAAATCACAAGAAAACTTGATCAAGTACAAAGTAAGTAAAAAAATCACATCAAAACTTGATCAAGTACAAACTCAATACTAAAATCACAAGAAAACTTGATCAAGTACAAACTCAATACCAAAATTGCAGCAAAACTGACTCAACTACAAACTATTTACTAAAATCACAACAAATCCCAATCAAGTGCAAAGATAATAATAAAATAACAACCGTGTTTACTCGAGGACAAGCTCAACAATGGAACAAAGGCATAACGTAGCGAATACATGGAACAAAATGGCGCGATGATAAGTCGTCCGCGATTACACGTAGTCGCCGAGTAAAATCTTTTCATTCGAGGAAAGATATCAGAGAGTACACCTCGCGCAATCGTTCACGTAAAAGCTCGCCGAGCGTATCCAGCAGAAAACAGTTCTATAAATACCAGCCACGAGGAGCTATTATTGACACTTCATCAAGATCAACAGCGTTTGTCACAAGCGGATGGATATACAAACGTAAAACCGGGTGCTCGGCCAAATAACCAAGTTTCACGTTCAGTCGAACACAATATCGCCTTTGAATACAAATCCGTCGGTCCTTTACGAGACTCGCACCGGCCGCGGGTATGAAATCCGTGTGCCATAGTAATCTACAGTAACGACAGTGCGTTTGTTCAAGGGGAAACTCCGTGCGGAGGATTTTGCGCGATGGCGGTTACTCGCGGGGCACGTTGCCGGGTACACTCGTCCGCAAAACGGTAGCTGCTATATTTTTACTTTAACAAAAACAGCGACTAACGTTTACAACTTCTCGAACAATTTTATATTAATGCAATAATGCAATAAATGCAATGGAACTAGTAAGAAATTTGTAGGGACGCTCGGAGAATAAATAGTCTCGGGAATATCAGCTCCTTCGACGAGGAGATTGCTCAGACTATCCTAAGAAACTTTTTCCTTTGCGATTTCGCGATCCGACGCCTTGTTTTCGAGATATCAGCGAAACACACGGACCAATTAGAGCGCGGCGAGGAATGACACGTGACAGCGTCACGCCCCGCCTCTGGGAACATGGCGTCCGGCCGAATCGGTGCTAATCGCGCTTTTTTCGTTGATAATTCGGAAACGAAGCGTCCGATTGGAAAACCGCACAGGAAAAAGTTGCTCGGAATCATCCAGGGAATATGCCATTTGAATTTCTTTAGATTCCACGTGACGCTCTGCGTTTTAGCGGGTTGTTTCACATCGAGACACCCCGTATAACCGAGATATTAAGGATATCGGGCATGGGCGATCGTTTTGTGCACGAGTGTAGGAGTTGGCTGCGCGCAATCCCGATTTCATCGCGACAGCTCGGTGTAAAGGAAAAAAGAGGAGGGAAAAACGCGACAGGGGAGGGGCAAGGGAGGGCGAAGCGCAAAATAGAGAAGAAAAGGTAGCTTACAAAACGTTCGTACTTCCATTCAAGACTATCGTATATAGAAGTGCTCTCATTCATGCGTTCCGACTGACCTCCAGTGGCTGGTATTAACGCTAAAAATGGACGCGAACGCTTTTGAAGTTCATATTCGCGTTCCTCCGCGTTCCCGACCGTCCACGGTGGAAACCCTCGCGAAAAAATCCGTCGAAATCCAAAAAGCGAATTACCTTGATCTGCGGAAACCCATTTGGGAAATAGGCCTCACGGCTGTGTGTACGTATAGCGCGGCGAGAACAATCGAGAGGGAATTAATCCGACGGTGCCGAGCGACGATCCCTCTTTCTCGTCGCGGAAAAGTCGCCCGAAAACGATGCTCGTCAGAATGAATGGACCCGCAGGCTTCGGGATCGCAGTCTCCTCTGACGTAAGGCGAATGTAGGTAATCAAGAGCTGAACTGGCCATTATGCTAAATATCTATTCGAACGAATATCATTTATTCGACTAAAGTAACGGGTGGGATAAATTGCGGTTCGAGTTTTGTTTCAAATTGCGCTCGATCAATTTTTACAGGGTGTCCAAAGAGATGTGCTTGAAAAGGGTTACTCCTGAGGTGATTTCAAGCAACTTTTCCCTTTGCAGAAATGCTCTACGTCGCTCCGTTCTCGAGTTATTAATGAAAAACGTGGAATCGTGTCGGTTCGAGAGGGGACACGCCCCTAGGCTGGCCGCCATGCTTCCCGCGACGCGACGCCATGTTGGCATACGTCATCGCTCGCTGCGCTCCGATTGGCCGGTGTTTTTCGTTGATAACTCCGCAACGAAGCCACGTAGGACATTTTCGCAAAGGGAAAAGTTGCTTGGAATTACTTCAGGAATGTTTCTATTTTCTTAAAATCGCTATAGCGAGCGGAGGTCTACCCTTAACGGTGGAACATGTTGGCATAGTTAATTGATCGTTCAAGCTATCTGAAACATTCGAAATTGCAATGTTTTCGTTTCGAATTTGAACAGCGAACGGAGACGTTTGCCGGAACGGTTAAGCAAACTTCGTCGGTCTGTGATATTTGGTTCGAGCCGGCTCGAACGATCGTGATTGCGAAGTTTGTGAATGATGCAGCGCTCGCTGCATTGTCGAAGATGTTCAGAACGTTGATGAAACGTCGAGGAATTCCTGGTCGGTCTGTAAGTGACCGGTTTAGCTACTGTCGGTCCGGACGTCGCCTACACTTACGCGAGATTGAGAATGAAGGGGCGATGAGATTTACCGGGAACGACTGGCATTTTAATGGAGTGAGCCTATGCCTTTAAACGACATTATCCCGATGTCCTTCCACACCCTTCAGGATTCCAACGGTTCGATCGGGTTAGCTAAACTCCAATATCGCGACATCGAACAGCTCGCCGTAGGGACAAAGGCACGAAGGACGATGAAAAGCGGGACACCATCGCTCGAATAGAGCTGAAGGATAGGCGGATAGGAAAACGTTGATAAACGAGAGAGATGGCTGACGGCGAGCTCGTGGGGAAGGCATCTAGTAATCGGACTTCTGGAATCTTCAATTTAAGAGAGGGTTATGACATGGTAATTCGTTTGGCGAACAATTTTTCTGGGAGAAGGTGAACGATGCCCTGAGAAAATAGGGGAGCCAACCTTCAAAATTAATCCAAGTTTACTGGTACACCGTATATATTTTTTCTCAAGGATTGTTGTTTAATTTTTCGTGAACGTGAAGACGTTACATGAAATAATTACATTAACAATCAAAATGAATTTCTATTATGCTGAAATCTCAATGCAAATAGGGAGCATTTATTTTGCATTAATAATAAGTAATAATAATTAATAAAGGACTGCACGAAAATGTACCTAACTTCGATGAGGTTTTTAAGGTTCCACGAGGAACTAATACATTTCCGGAACCTGAAACGCCGGAATCAACCGGTGGAATGGTGGCGGCTCGAGCGTAATGGAATTTTCTAATTAGTGTGTACGTTAGACATAATTATTAACGGCAGACAATTAGTGTATAGCGACTAGCGGGGAATGTGAAAGACGATTCGAAGAGGAGTCAGAGGTTTTCGAGCAGGAATATTATTTCACTCCGAGATTCATCATACTCGCGAATTAATCGAGGAGGGACTCTTTAACAAATTCCACATTACACACATCCTCTTCTATTTTTCTTCAAATACTTTAAATAATTTAATTAATTCTCTAATTCCTGAATAATTTTTCTGAGTTCTCAGAACTACTAGCAATTGCTACAGGCTACATGTAACCACTTTGCATGCTAATTTCAATCACAAAATTAAACAGTATAACAATCTCAAAATTGTTTCTTAACGGTACAATACTTTGCCTTTAATTTAACAGTTTCATTAACCCTTTTTATTATGACACACCGAACGGAAAAATCTGAAAAAATTCTCGAACATGTACATCGGCAGCAGTGATGTCTCAGAATTTTTTCAAAATTTTTCACGCAACGATTTGGGGGAAACACTAAAAAAACCGTTAAATCGAATATACCCTATAACTCCACCCCTGGTCGCGATAGGGGGTTAAAATTCGACATTAAGAACTATGCTGTCGCATGAAATCTTTATCGGACGTCAAAACAAGAAAATGGCGTCGATGACGCGATTCGACGGTAACTATATCGACAGCTAGCGCTGCGTATGGACAAATTTCGGTTTCATATTTACAGACCTGATAATAATTTGAAAACGGAGCTGAAATCATTGAAAATATCACTGGAGCTGCTCCTATTGTCTCTGAAAATTTGCCTAAACGGCTCCAACATTGTTTAAAGCTGCCCGTTTTCCTGAATTTCGATCGGTGTCCGGCGAGGCGGCATCGCACACGCGCGAAATCGATTTTCCTCATAATTTTCGATAAGGGATAATATATCGGGGATAAAGAATGGCCTCGATATATCGTTCGAGTTGAATTATTGAACGCCGAATACAGGCACGCCGTATTGTCACGTTATTCCAAAGATGGATTGCCAAGTGCGCGAAGCCTGGAGCCGTACGGCACGAAGAATCTCAAACTTTGAAATTCAGAGTTTGACTTTGTAATCTGTTTAAGATGCATACAACTTTATCGCTTAGACAGGAGCTTTACCTCTCATACATTTGTATCATAACGGTAGCACTGGCGACGAGCGTGATACTGCACGGTATTATACTTAAGTTTGCGCAGAATTTTTCGTCGGACAGCAGCCGTCGTTTTTTCGTGGACTCGCGAGTCTGCGGTGGACTCGAAAAATTGTAGAACGCGAACCAAGATGCTAAAAAATGTAGAAAAAATCAATTACCCGTGGAATATACAGATACATACACCGTAATTAATTCGGATTTTTAAGTTGAAAATTATGACTGGGAAAAATCGATATCCACAAGTGTGAAAATTTTAGAATCCTTCAGAAAGTCGGAAAAATGAGGATTTTGAATGAAGTTTGAAAGCGACGTTATTTATATTTTTACAGTATGGTTATATAGTTGTGAGAATTGATCCAGAATTTTTTCGGATTTTTAAGTTCACAATTCTGCTTATGAAAAATTAAAAACCTCGAATCTGGTAATTTAGGAAACCTCGCATAAAATTTAGAAAAATTAGAATTTCACGTTGATACTTGAGAGCTACGTTATTTGTATTCTTACAGTACATTTGTATATTTGAGAGTATCGTTCAGTAATTTTTCCAGATTTTTTGGTGAATTGCGAAATAAATAACCGCTGATTGAGCGGTTAATTAATTCGTGTGTGGGCTCATTTTGATCGGAGAAATGTAACGAGTACGCGCCCGAAGGTTCCGTAAATAAATAATCAAAGGCGAAAGGGGGTCCATAAATTCTTCGATTCGCGTCGCCATGATTTGTTGACCGTTCAATCAAACACGCATGAAGGGGATGCGAGAATAGAACAAAAGGTCAGGATAGAGTTCAGGCGCTGAACGGTGCGAATGAAAACCGATGGGGACAAAGTAAGATAGATAGAAATGGCGTCCCGATAAAGATAGGGGACGCGCATACATCTCCCGAGACGTGAGAAAATTCGAGGGACGTTTATCACTTTCGTTCGCCGATGAACGGCCATAAATATTTCCCGATATTGCGAATAACGAAAGACCCGGCGCCCGACGGTCACGCGACCCGAATTGGTCTAATGAAAAATTTTTTGCGCCTCCGCTGCACGACGAGCGAAATGATCGTCCCGTTTCTCATCAGCCGGAGAGTCTATCGATGCAAATCAAACCCGATTCAATCTTCGTCGTGGCTCGAATTTTTAACACGTTGCGGCGAACAAAACGAGAAGGAAAGGCAAATTTTCGGTCGGCCTTCTCTCTGTCCTCTGGCAGCTTTAATCGCTCCGGAATTGCTGAAACAACGAAGATTCAGGGAAGTAGTTTCTGCTGAAATTCAACGAAATTTTAATGGGAGATTGCTGGAAGTATTTCGAGAAACTTTTTCCTTTGCCGGTTTGCGATTGGACGCTTCGTTTCCGAGTTATCGACGAAAAACAAGTAAGTCCTGCGCTCTCCCGGCCGCCATGTTTTCTTCAGGAGCGCCATGACACTGCTATGCGTCACTCCTCGCCGCGCTCTCATTGGTCCACGTTTTTCGTTAATACCTCGGAAACGGAGCGTCGAATCACGAACTGGCAAAGGAAAAGGTTTTTCAAAATAATGTGAGCAATCTCCCTATCTAGATATTTTCGAAATTTTCGGGTCACCCTGTGCACAAATTAATATTACTATTCGAAATTACTATTACAAATTACTATTCGCTTTATTAAACAAATTTTGTTAACTTTCTGGTTTTGATTTCAGCAAACAAAGTACAATAGTTTAATAAATCAGCAAGTGTCCTTTCGATCCAGGAAAAGATTCTAGAAATTATATAATTTTCGCGGACCTTGGCGATGGGAGGGGGATAAAATAGGAAAAGTTTGTTTTCTTAACGAAACAACTAGTTTCCCCGGAGTTTTCGAGAAGCAGTCGATTAAAAAGTGGAAGACAGCGGAATAAACAATTCCGTTGAAGGTGAACCTCGAGCAGGACGACGGGAAGAAGAAGAAGAAGAAAGTCGACAGCGATGCAGAAATGCCATAAGATCCTTGATGTAGGTCAGCCAGGGACGCGCGAATGTTCTATCGACTTTAAACTTCCTAATAAGGGAGCGGGACACGGTTTCGCCGCGTAACAGGGCGGTTTTGAATGCCGCGGAGTTATAAGACGAGCACTGAACTTCTTCAAAACCGATACAATCGCGTTCTAGAGAGGCCGTGCTTATCTGTCGCGCCGGTAGCCTGCAAGATTTTTCGGCTTTGTAATATCCGCGGCGGCGGGTAAAAATCGATCGGAGCCTCGATAGAAATAGGAATACCCTGCAGAATCTCGGGAATCGCTCAACTCGAAGCGACCGAGGGACTAGCAATTAGACGGATATGAAATTTCGATGCCATTATTGCTACTGAATTACTGGAATTCAGTTTCGCGGCCCCTGTTCCGAATCCTTAATCGAATACCGGCTCGCCTCTTCCGACGATTTCCAGTGTTTGCCTCTGTCAGTCGAAATCTTCGAAAGATCAACCCTTTCCACTCTAAGCTGTTTTAATTCTGCGATCGACACGTCTTTTTAATCTGGGGTAGTTCAGTTGTGCAGATTACGTCTTTTTGGAGGAGTATAAAATTTTATATTATTATTTGCACAAGGCAAGATTTACATCTTCACTGATTTCTTAACCTCTTAGGCATGATGCGCCATTTTGGTGGCTCTCGCGGAAGCCATCTTGTTTTACGATGCGCCATTTTGCTGGCTCTCGCGGATGCCATCTTGTATTACGATCCGCCATTATAGTAGCTTCAGCATACTCAATTCTATTATTAATTATTAGAATAAATTGTTAAAGTTAAAGTATAGGCGTCTTTAAGAAAAATTATATTTTAGTTAACGAAAGCTTCGTTCCAAAATTATTAAAATTTAAGTGTATGCATCGTATCTTTGAGGAAAATTATAATTTAGTTAATTCCAAAGTGATTCAAGTTAAAGTATGAAAAACGATCAGAAATTGAATATCTTAGGAATTAAATAATTAAAAATGAAGTAGAAGCTTTCAGTTTCCTTTAGTTCTTTCGAAACAATTGATTAAACATTCTTCTAGTATTCCCAGATCATCTTGAGTCATTAAAGAGGATTAATGCAATTAGATTAGGTTAAACCGGATGTGATTTGCAAATGGTGATATTCGCCTAACTCCATACTACTAACAGCAGGAATTATTCAACTCGATAAATAGTGATCGGCAAGTACAATTTACACGCAGTGCATACTACGTTCCATTAATAGTTACAGGATTCCCAGCTCGCTGAGATCAGCAGTGGGTGCACGTGTTTCATCAGCATGATCGTGTAAGTGTATACCACGTTGGATCATCCTCTCGGGGAAAGACGTATACTACAATTGCGTTGGAGTTATGGTTCCGGTGCTACTTCAGAAGTGTAATAGCGTGCAAATCAAGTGAAACTCTCGCTTCAACTGATTCTCAATGTTACGTTCTATTTTATACAATATTATTTTAAACATTGCTTCATCACAAATTTAGTTTTCTAAGATCTTGCAAAGTTCCAAATCGTTTGGTCCACTTTTTACAATTTTTAAACATTATCTAATCACCAATTTAGTTTTCTATGTACCCAGCAAAAATCCAAGTTGTAATAATCTCCTTAAATTTATATGAATAATTTTATTAATATTCTTGAATTTTAATATGAATGATTTGTATAAATATCCTCGGTCCACTGCTTAAAAAACGATTGCATGATTACAAATAAATTAAATCTCGTCGTTTCCATAGAATCTCCCCAAAAAACACTAAAGTTCCTCAAAAATCCAATCCCCGAGGATATTTCAAAAAACTATTCCCTTCACAAAAATTTCGTACCTAGCTCTGTTCTCAAGTTATCACCTCGAATTAGATATCGATCGCAGCACGCCAATCAGATCGCTCGGCAACAGTGACGCCGCGCTACAAGCCCCTCCTCGCTCCCCATCGATTGGTCCGCGTTTTTCTCGAATAACTCGAGAACGAATCGGCGGATCGCGAAACAGCAAAGGAGAAAGTTTCTCCGAATGTTCTCGGGAATCTCCTGGTTCAGGCGAGTCTACCATTTCCGGGACACCCTGTACACAGCAGGCAATTTTAGTGCTCGGTTCGCTGTTAACTCACCGCAAGTTGCTACACGATGATCAGCTCGCAGCTCGTGTCTCTTGGCGAGCGTAATCCGTGTTACAGTAACCGTTTACCATCGCCCTCATTAGCGTGAAGTTGTCGGTGTCTCCTTGGCAAGATTAGCATCGAATTCGATTAGGCGTTTCGGCGCGAGGGCTCCGAGCGAAACAAGATTTCGTTGTGTTCTACGGTGCAGTCGCGGGCTGCGACGCGTTCCACGTAAACTGCGAACGAATCGAATCACAACCCTCTCCCCTCGATATCGATACGTGTGACCAACGCAACGAACCGTCGAATTTCACTTGTAAATTATTCCGGCGCCGTGCAACACGCCGGAGATTGGAAAAGTGATTTATTTTTGCTGCCGCGATAACAGTTTTCGCGTTTTATTATTTTTTTTTTTTAAACTGAACGCTTCTTCGTTTGTTCGTTTTTTCTTTTTTTTTTTTAAATGGATGTTTATTAACCGTTCGGATGGTTTCTTTTTTCGTTTCCCGTACATTTTAAACATCGATTAATACAGTCTCGTTATTCGATCCCTCGACGCGGCCAATTTATTTCTCCGAATGAATTCAATTAACTCGAACATAACCGTGTCCGAAATCACTGGAACCGTGGTTTTTGTCGCGACAGCAGAAAATCTGCAGTCCGATTCAATTATACGCAGCGGGCTGATCAAACTGTTCGCAGGGGGACTCACTGTATTTATGGAAAGCCGGAGATCATTGTTTTTCAATCGAATTCATTTCGTTTCGAGGTAACATTAGCTTCGACATTTTTATTTATCCAAATTCGTGCTTTAATCTGCCTGAGCGTAAATAAAGATAAATAATAAATCATAGGAAAGTATTTTAAGTTTATTTAATTAGTTAAATATTTGTTTTGTCGAGACACGATAATTATTCTAATATTTACTTGCATCGTTAGAGAAGAGTGAAGACTCGGAAAAGTATTTAAAAATTTGTAATTACCAATCAGATAACGAAAAGAAATTAATTATCTTAAGAATGAGGAGAATGGAAAATATTAAAGATTTATAATTAAGAATAAAATAATATTCTTACAGTTCCTCTTTTCCTAGGCTCCATAAAAAAATACAGACCAATCACATAAAAAATGTCAAAATGACCCAATAAATCTTCCACTTCAAATTCCCTAAACTTCGCAAACCCCTATGCATTCCCCCCACTGGACGCCTAAAATATTCAATGTATATTAAAACTCCCAAATCGTTTCTTTAATTCATACGAATTCATAGCGTCGTACTTGCATCGTTAGAGAAGATTGAAGACTCTGAAAAGTATTTAAGAATTTGTAATTACCAATCAGATAACGAAAAGAAATTAATTATCTTAAGAATGAGGAGAATGGAAAATATTAAAGATTTATAATTACGAATAAAATTAATATTAAATATGAAATTAATATTCTTACAGTTCCTCATTTCGTTTTTCGTCTGTCACGGAGATTTTTCTGTTTCGCAGGGCGATCCAATTAGAGAATAGACACGCTGCGGACGAAGAGTTTCCGGCGCGTCCAAAATGGCGGGTACAAAGGAGCAGCGACTCCGCGTTTCGAGCGGAGGACAATCAGATTTCAGTTTACTGGCGCGTTTTTAAACGGGACGAGAGACAGAGCCGGGGCTGCGTAAATTACAAGCGCGATTTCATAAGTGGAGTATGCCGAAACAAAGGGGATCTTAAACGGGTAAACCGAGCCGCAGGATTTTCGAGTTAGCCTTTAATGGATTGAATTCTCTTGGCTTAGCTGCGCCCAAACAATCGACGCGCGAAAAATTTTTCGCCGCGGGAGAGAGAGGCGCGGCCGCGCAAACTGACTTTATAATCGTGCTGCAATTACCGTCGGATCGCAGAGTAGACTTGTTCCTTTTTTTCATTTTCCCCTCTCTCTCTCTCTCTCGGCGAAAGAGAACCGGTGAAAAGACAGCTCCATTTAGCAAATTGCGCGCCGTCGGGGGAAAAACTTCGCGCTTCAAACAGTGGCGGATAATTAAGCTTTATTCTAAACTGCTGTATTAGAAAAAAAAAAACAGCGCGAAAATTCTGCGAACCGTTTAGAACGACTTTTTTAATTACGCGGGTTGGCATTTTCTGCGCGACGAAAAGTTCGACGTAGTTCCTAGGAAACAACAGATCGATGCAAGATACCCGTCGCCTGTGCACTTTCTTGAACGGAGCCTGTTGTCCGCTGAAAATGTTATTCTCATTCCCAGAGTGCACGATACAACAATATCATAGAGTTTGCCAGATAAAAAGTTCGCCGAGGTTGCGACAATTTCTTTCTGGGCCTCCTGAAAGAAAGGAGAACCACGTCCAACTCTTCAGCAGCGTCGGATGGACTCGGACGAGCGGCCATTGCGTTAGGATCTTCTAGAAATTCTAGAAAAATTCCCCGAGATACCTTCAGCGTTGTTCATTCGAGACCGAACACCCAGGAAACCCCAAAAAATTGTGTGAAGCAGGAGGAGAGAAAAGGAAGAGGAGTTATTCATCCTGGTGGCCGCTGAGCGAACTAGGGGCGGATCAAGTAACAGCGAGAAAGGTGTACACCTGTCGGCGAGCGTCGGAAACGGAGCCGCCAGTAGCTCGAAGAAGGTACAAAGGTAGATTTGCGTTTTCTGAATGTTTACAGACATATCAAGACAGTTACAAAATTATTAATTCACACAATAATTAATTCGAGGTAATTAATTATTATTAGAAATATTTTCTATTAATTATTCGGGTCATTAATAATAGTCACACGTGCAGCTACTGCTTTCTGCACGTTCGTAACAGATTGAAAATATTCTGTACAATGTGTGCATCTGTTTGGAAATAAATAAATAATATACCGGGTGGCTATTAAGTTATATTTCTCCTTTCCGAGAGGATCCCAGTATAAATGATCGAAAACAGTTTTGGACAATGTCCACCAATAAATAAATAATTTATGCACATATTGTCCGCGCAAACAAACGATGTATCTCTTTATTTCACGAGTAAAATTGCTGGGCAATTTCGCTGAGTTTGGGAAAATCGCAGTTTCACTTCGAACAATATTCCAATGAATCATTTGCTTCGCATTGTCTGGCAAAATGCAGTGACTTATTATTTTAGTTCGACGTATTGCAGGTTTCTCTCTCTCTCTCTGTGTTTTTTTTTCGTTCATCACGTCTTTCAATAACGGCCACATGGCGAGTTCAATCATGTACCGACGCTTTTGAAATATCGTTTATCAATAGAAGGAACCGAACACGTAATAAAAAGTTCGAAATTGAAAGTTCGATTGAAATTGCCCTGGCAAACTATAAACATCGTGGTCGTATTAAAAACTTGCGTTATGAAAATACAAGAGCCGAGTGTAATAATCGTAAATATCCTGTTGTTCCCGAAAATTGATATCGTGCAATCAGCGAGTTGCATCGGGTTGTCTGCCGTGACTGTAAATTGCATTACAGGAAAAACTTCGCTTTCTGCGTCACGATGCATTGCTTAAATTTCTGAAATTGCTTAAATACACTGGCATTCCTCGAACGACTTCAAATTCACACAATTTCAAGATCTTACAGCTTAGCATCTCTGCAAGCTTTAAAAATTCTGCCAAACGCCATTTCTAAACAGTTTTCAAATTTTAACAATCCCAAGAGTTTATAAATTATTTTCTGCAAATTTAAGAATCTTTTACAATTTTTTAAAATTCTTTCACAGTTACACAAATTTAATTTAAATTTTAGTTTCACAATTTCTGTGTCGCCTAGCGTGCCCCTGGATTATTTATTATCGATTATTAAATAATTAAAAGCGATAGTGAATTTTTCTAAATTTGCTTCACGATGATCTGATTGATAAAACGCATAATTTCTACTGTAATAATTTATGTCAAAGAAAGGATGTCGGACGCATCCAGATAGATACGTTAAACTCATCTCTTGCGAGATGAATCCGGCTAACGTGATCCAAGATGGCGACTGCAAGCCAAGGTTCCTTAAATTTCGAGGGAGTGCATGGACCTGAAAGTCTTCATCTCGTTAGAAGTTGTTGCAGTGGGATATTGCATTACGAAGCATGAAGCCACTCGTGTTCTATTTTGTTCACGAAAGTTTTCGACCGAATTATTAATCAATTTTCTGTACTAAACAATTTCTTGTTAGAAATAATGCATCTGTATTCAGGATTATCATGGCGTGTTCAAAATAAATTGTTTAACGAAGCTGTTAGTCGACTAACATTGCAATTATTTAGGAGAAACTGTATTATACTACTAATTTTAACTATTAGTTGCAATTATTTACAAGAAACTACATTAGTTAACTTTAACTATTGATTATAATTATTGAAATATTTGTGACTGGTAATTGCAAATACTTTCTAATTATTTTCAACTATTAATTGTAAGGAATTACAATTAGTTGTGATTGTAATAATTTACAATTAGTTCTGATTGTAATAATTTACAATTATTTGTGATTGTAATAATTCACAATTAGTTGTGATTGTAATTATTCACATGTAATTACATACAGCTATTAATAATAATTGTTTACTATCAGTTGCAATTATTTACTATTAATTTCTAATTGTTTACTATCAATTATAATTATTTGCAAAAAATCCTACTGAATTTTGCAAAATAGTTCACATATTCCTGTACAGCTGCTCCATTTAAAAAGCAACAAATAGGCATATTATAAAATAAACAGTGTAACATTTGCATTGTTGCTGCATTTATAAACCAACTGAAAATTGTCTATGTTCTTCGCGAGCCTAATGTTTTAATAACTTATAACATTTTTATTATATTTCCATTATTAACAACTAGCTTCAGCATTTTTCTTATTTTCCACAAAAATTCACAAAAGTAAATTATTTAACTTTGCAATAAATTTGTGAATAAACTGCGAGAGATGGAAACGAATATGTAGAAACAAATTCGTTGGAAAAATATCAACTCTTCGCCATTTTAGTATTTCCCAGGTGCATGTTTTCGAGTTTTCCATCTGGCAAACATAAAGATTGCCATAAGGAGAGACTGGCGGTGGATTAGAACGACGTATCGATTCGTACCGTTCGAGTATTCTATTTTGCACGCAATCTTTAAAGTATGCGTTTTCCTTCATTTCAACCCTTCTCTTATTCTGACACGACTCTCCCAATAACGTTACACGCAGTTGCGCTTGTATTTATATAGAAACAAGAATAGCTCCCTCAGGAAATTTATTTCAGACGTTCCCTTTGTTTCCCCCTCGGTTTTCTGCGACAGCATTCAGATTTATTGGCAGTTGCAAAATTTTCATTTTATTCCGTTAATTTTATTCAAAATCCCACCGGGCTAGGATTTATTGTACGATCACGTGGCCACTGTTACTGCAACTACCGAAACTATTCGTAGTTTCTTAGGAGACGATGATAATATTTTACTGATGACCTTGAACGACCTCCAGTATTTATAGTCAACGAGTGCCTTGTGAATGGGACTGTCATCGTGGCTGTCAAAATGGAGGCTGCCAAATGGATGGCTGTCATGTGTTTAGTAGTTCTCGTATTTGAAATTTGATCTGTTCATTCTGTGACCTTGGATGACCTTCGGTAATTATAGTAAAATAATTCTCAATGAAAGGGACAGTCATCGTGTAACAGTTTAAGAAATGGCTCTCGATGTTAGATAGTCAACTTTTATATTTTAAATTTGATATTTGCCATCTGTGACCTTGAATGACCTCAAGTAATTATAGTCACTGAATTTCCAACGAAAGGGGTAGTCATCCTAGTAGTTTAAGGAATGGTCTTCTACATTGTATAATCAGGTCTCATATTGAAAATTTTATACGTTCCCTCCGTGACCTTGAATGACCTCGATTGTCTGACGCGATTAAACGATATATAATTATACCATTTAATTTTGTTGAAGGAATTTAATCTATTTCTGCATCGCGTTATCACTCGCCTACATAATTGTTTATCATGTATATGATAACGAAACCGAGCACGACAAAAATGAACTGAATGATTCCAGCAGAACGTCGCGGGCTCTTGTGCCATCTTGCTCTTTCTCTGGGAAGAATCTCGCTGACTGTCACAAATAGCAACGATCCTCCGGCTAAGCCTTGTAGAATTGGCAGGCAGACGTTCAGCCACTTGTGATTCATCTACAGCAATCGTAATTAACATTCTCAGTAAACAATCAACAATGCATTTGTTACTAACTTGGTACACTAATTTTTACAAAGACCCTCCTTATCGTTTTACCTCGAAAAATTACTCCACTAATTCACTACTCAACTAATTCACTAATAAGAAAATTTATTCACTATTTATAAACAATTTCAATACACTTCACTTTTAAAAATAATCTCCATTGGTTTGATAAATTTTCTCTCCTATACCTTGCATGTCAGAATTACTCCACTAATTTACTAATTAGTGAAATTGTTTAGTGTTTTAATGTGTCAATATTATTAATACTAATATTCTACAAATTAATTTCCAAAGTAAAAAAATGTTTAATGCACTATACGAATTGTTTAGTTAATTAAAAATTGATTCTACCTTGAGCATCAACATTCCAGTTCCAATGCCAACCGCAGATCCAGCGGAGAAGGTGAATATTGCGAGCACCAGCCTAAAGACAGAACTATTTGCGCCAGCTAATTCCAAGCCTAAACAGAAGCCGACGACAAACTTATGCGAGGCCACAGCTCCAACCAAAAGCAACACCTAAAATTAAGACACAGAAATTTCAATTTTAAAGTCACTCGTTATTCAGAAATATTCCGTAATTGTAATAAGAAACTACATATTCTGTAATAGTAAGTCTGAAATAACGTAGAATACATAATTTAATTTGTGAAGTGTCTTTTGCAAACTGAAATGATCTAAACAAAATTTATTTAGAGA
>CM052095.1:10109075-10121323 GCA_028453745.1 Agapostemon virescens | reverse complement strand
AATTCAATAATCTAAAGCTATTATTTGCAAAGATATAATTTTTTCAAACCAGCCCTGTCGATTTTCTTCAACTGTCTAATCAACCCCATCTCGTACCTCGTTTCTTCGCTCTGCTTTCGACATAAAAATATTTTTGAGGGAGGCACGATTTAGGCAGACGATAGTAGAGTCTTAAAGCTGTAAAATGAGCCTGGGTACGTTACCCTGCAGCTGTTATTTGCAGAGATATAACTTTTTCAAACGAGCCATGCCAAGCTGTGTACATTACACTTTTCAGTCGAGCTACATCGGCCCCAGCTTCCTCGCCCTTCTCTTGACATAAAAATATTTTTGAAAGAGATGCAATTTACGGAGATCAAAGTAGAGGCTTGATGCTGCAAAATGAGACCAAGAAAATCACTCTGCGATTTTTCCTCGCGAAGTTACGAATATTTAATGCGACCCGTGTCGAGACACATATGTGATGAAATGTCTTCTTCCTCTTTTGCCTTCATGCAAAGACGAGCAAATTTTTGACGAAAATAAGATTTAAGTGGATGAAAGCAGAGACTTCAATCTACAAAATAAGACCACGAAAATGGCGCTGGAAGTTCTTTTCGCGATGTGACAAATATGTGATGCGACCCATGTCGAGTCATTTGCGAGATGAAATGCATCTTCCTCTTTTGCTTTCGTGCGATGCTGAAAAATTTTTTTACGAAAATGAGATTTACGTTGATGAAAGTACACACTTTAAGCTGTAAAATGAGGCCAAGAAAATGAGTCTGCGATTTTTTTTCGCGAAGTTACAAATATTTAACGCGACCCATGTCGAATCATTTACATGGCGGAGCGTACCTTCCTCTTTTACTTTCAGGCAACTCCGAAAAAATTTTTTTATGAAAATGAGATTTTGCATAACGAAAGTAGAGACTTCAAGCTGTAAAATGAGGCCAAGAAAATGAGTCTGCGATTTTTTCTCGCAAAGTTACAATTAAAATAAAATAATTAAATAATTTAACGCGACCCATGTCGAATCATTTACATGCAGAAACGCATCTCCCTTCCACTTTTGCTTTCACGCAACTCCGAAAAAATTTTTTATGAAATTGAGATTTCGCATGACAAAAGTAGAGACTCCAAGCTGTAAAATGAGCTCATGAAAATGGCCCTACGATTTTTCTTGCCGAAGTTACGACTGTTTAAAGCGAGAAAGCAAACCATAAAAATCCGAATATAATAAAGCAATGATGTAACGTCATTTATGGTTACGTAGGACCATAGGAAACGTAAGATGCCGCAAAAATATGTTGGACCTCATTAACGAGTACGCTAGGAAGACTCGTCAATGACTTCACGAACGCGGAAGTCGACGACAGCTGTGTTGACCGCAAACAATAATCATTGTAATCCACGAAATCGTTAACCACTAGGAAGTATTATGGCTTATTTTATCGACAGGTGTTGCACAGAGTTCCACGAGGGTTATCGCATTCCCAGGAAAGTCTCTCGAGATTAACGAATCGTGACTAACGAGTTGCGTTTACGAGCCAAAAATGTTTCGAGCATCCTCGAAACCGAGAAAACAATGTGTCGAACGCGAGCGTGCGAAGAACAATAACCTGCCGGCTGAAAGAAAATTTTACAAACGCGAGAAGTCATTACGAAGCCTGTGCTTCGTGCGAACATGAACGCGATTTCTGCGAAACTCCGTATCGTATCAGGAGAGGGGAGATTATAGCTTCAACTTATGGCATTAATTATAACTGTGGTTGTCTGAGCAGAAAAATGCTGCATGCAGTTGCAGCGAACTGAAATTAAAATACATTGTTGCACAACTTCCAATTATTTCAGAAAGTCAAAGACACTTAAACCTATTTTCCCATTCAACAATTGGATTTTCAGTAGTTTATAGAATAAGTATTGCAATTTTTGTAAAGATAAATAATAAATAAATGCCTGAAGTTATTCTGAGCAACTTTTTCCTTTGCGAAAATGCTGTAGTTGCTTTCATTCTCGAGATATAAACGAAAAACACTGATCAATGAGGGCGTGACAAGGGACGACGCACGCCAGTGGAGCAATCAGAGCGCCCGAGACGAGTGACGTCACTCTACCACGTGCTGGCCCTCGCCGCACTGCGATTGGTCCGTGTTTTTCATTTATATCTCGAGAACGAAGCGTTGGATCGCAAAATTGCAAAGGGAAAAATTTTTTGGAACAACCTCAGGAATCGCCTGAGGGACTTAGAAATTTTTTCGGACCCCTTATATGCACTGTAATGTGTGATAAACAATTTGTCAATGCTCGATACACTTCTGATTCTAATGAATTGTATTTTTACGTGATGAAAATCCCTCTTGGGATAATTGTGCAACTATGATGTCGCTTCGCACGGTTAGTGCAACACTGGAGCAACAGGGGTCAATATCGAATACGATTATGGTTAATTGATGCAAAGATTACTTACATCGGCCAGAGACGTGACGCACAAGGGACAAACTGAGGAATAGTCCAAGCATCTGTCTAGACACATCCAACAGTACGTGTGTCCGCATGGTGTCGTCACGGGTTTCCATAATAATCGACAGCACAGGATGCAGTCTAATTCGCCGGCAGTGCCGCAGGAGAGGGGGGGTAGAAGAATTTCGGCGGGCCTTGCCTCAAGTCCTGTGGCGAACATAATCGAAAACGATTAAACAATGCAAAATCGAATTGCTCGAACGATTTTCAGAAAACATTATTAATGTAAAACACAAACTTAAAAATCGCATAACTTCCTCAAAATTGAACCAAATCGAATGGGATTTTTTGACATGCTTGAAGTATCAGTGAACTAATTAACAAAATTCTGTAAAAATTGCCAGCTGGCAAAATAGCGAAGGGAAAATTAAAAATCTAATTTTTAAACTTTTCTGTCTGTGTCTGCAAAATTAACAAATTATGTTCCAAATTTATTTTTATAAATTACTGCATAGTGTTTTATGCAATGTTAACTAATTATGTACGTAATTTATGTGCAGGCATTATTTTATAAAATTAAATTATTATTATTTTATAAAATTTCGACGTGAAACGAAACGTTTGAAGTATAGTAATTTTTGATAATGTGTTTGGCTTACTTTTTAATTTTTCTATATCTTGGTACACACGATCCAGGCCAGCCTGCAGCTTAGTGTTGTGTGGTGCTGCGGTCGACAAGAGTCTCCTGCTAATAGTCTGCAATGAATCAACAAGCATAATTGGATTAGGCGCGAACTTTAATCTTAAATTATTAGGATTGACGGAGTGGAGATCCCATTCTTTGAAATACAATTCGTCTTTATTCGCCGAGGCATCACGCCGAGGGATTGTGTAAGGTTTAATAGATCGCGTTGCACAACATAGAAATCTTGCGCAAACCTAATTTCCCAATGCACACGTGAAACCTAATTTGTTCCCTTGATGCTGGAAGGCCTCCTTGAATTCTTACAGTTTTCACAATTATTTCTAATCGCCTCTCAACTGTTTCCCAATCGAAATAATTGCCGATGAAACCGTCAGCCAGCCTTTTAACGATTTTAATATTAAATCTAAGCAGCATTAAAAATTATTAAATTTTATATTACTGCATAGAAATAAGCAGAATGTATTATTCAGAATTTTGGCCATTTTTATTGCAACAGTTCCTTAATGATATACCACGATTTTATTAAAACAATTCCTCAATTTTGAAACAATATTAAATGTGAAATCTGGAAACAATGTTACATTTATTCATCAAATTGATTAAATATACAGGGTGACCCACCTAACTCGAGTAAGTCCTTCGTCCTTTCATTTCCATCAATTGCCTACTTTTTATGATATTTTGCAGCTCATGTGAAGGTCAAATCATCATAGGTAGAGGCTGGACACATCTTGATCTCAGCTCTCTATGCTGAGAATAAGTAGTGCTATATAAAAACACTCGGATGACCTTGAAATCTCGAGAAAAGTGACCTTGAGAATATTTATTCCTTCTATCAAGGTTTCCCTCTGACATTTCTCCCCATTGCAAAAAAGTAACCAAGATACTGAAGATGCCAAGATTAAATGGAACACCTTGTATATTTAATCAACCAAATAAATAAATAAATGTAACATATTTCCAGATTCTAAATTTAATATTGTTTCAAGATTGAGAAGCTTATCTAATAAAATCTAATTAAAAATTACAGCCACATTGTAGCACCATTATTTATAAAAATTTCAGTATGTTTACAAGAAAAGCAAAAACAAAGTCATTTGCAAATGTTTTCAACGAAAACATAATTATTAATTAACAGAGAACCTGCGCGTGCAACCAAAAGCCATTGTAAATGTTTTTTTTTTTCAAACGGAAAAGCTGCATCGCATGAACAAGCCTCGAGCTGTCGAATGAATATTCAACAATGTTGTGAAAACGCGAGATGAAGTCATTGATTTGATTCGTTTTGTTCGCTGTCATCAAACAAGCCCAACGTGTCTGTAATTAGCCGAGACGTTCATCGACGTGCGAAATCAAGACAATTGGACGAGCCATTACCGCGATGATTTATAATTAAACGTGGGGAACGATTATTGTAATGGTTTCAGAAGCAACAAAAAATAAAAACACAGGCGAGATCCGCGTTGATTCAAGCCACGGATTTATATAAGTTACAAGCGCGGAGAACGCTTAATTACTATTACGGATACCACGTTACTCCTACCTCGTCTATAATAATTGCAAATTGATTGTTAATTACGCACGCTTCCGTAACAGGAACTCTCGCGATATATATATAAACGCGGTCTATATAGTGCACTGCTCTCCGGTGCAAATAGACCATTCCAAACAATTCATAAACCGCAGAGAGTTCTTAAACTACGTCTACGAAAGTACCGAGCAACTATTTCACATTAATTTATCAAAATAATAGGTCAAACTCAGCCATTTTCTTTATTTCTTTGAAGAAAGAGGTTCCTGGGGTCATTTGGAGAAACTTTCCCCTTTGCAGTTTCGCGATTCGACGCTTCGTTTCCGAGTTATGGAGACAAATCTGAGACGTACCGGTTCGTACGCTCTCGCAAAACAATCGCCATTTTCCCCGCGCGGCGCGCAGGCGCGGACCGGCCCCCGTGCTCCGATTGGTCGGTATTTTTCGCGGATAACTCGAAAACCGAACGTCGAATCGCGAATTGGTAAAGGGAAAAGTTTCTCAGAATAATCCGAGCAATCTACCTTTTCATTTATAACGATTTAAGTGACTTTAAACATTAGATTGCTGTAATTTGTTATGTTTTTGTTGCTTTCGGTCCTCCATGGGTGTTTAAGGGTTAAGGAAGAGTAAATACCTGTGTGAACTCCTCTTCTCCGCCGCTGCTATTGTCCTCGCAGTCCGAGCCTTGCAGAACTGCTCGCCGATTCCTTTTCGGGTTCATCAGCTGATATCTACTTCTCGTGCGAGATGCACCCTCGGTTAAATTGTATGGTGCACGGGACGGTGCATTGTAACGACGATGGCCGACAGACAGCACTTTGTGCAGCACCTGGAAACAACACGGAACCACGTCCTTTGTAATTCTAATGCATCCGCAACGGAGAAAGCTTCGCTCGCCGGTGTTCTTGGCGATTTGCACGGCCATTCGCGAATATTGTTAACACCATAAACCAGCGTGCCGCTCGATTGCACAATGGTGTCTATGGAAATGCGCCGGTGCCGTTCGTGGGCGTGCACCTTTCCACTATTCCAGCAATTTATTTTTAAGGAAACATAGACATTTCTTTATGTACAAATTATTTTACATTCGAGGACCCTGTAGGGTGAGGAAAATTGTGCTTGATTTTTAAACTGTTTGTAATTTAGGAACTCAATGAAGAAAATCAAACGAGAGTTGCACTTTCCACAAATATAATGTTTTTGAAGGATTAAATTCATTAATGAACTGGAGATACAGAAAGGGGTATTGAAATTCTCCAAAATGTAATTGAACATAATTTTTTAATTCTTACAAATTTTCTTTATTGATTGATAAAATTTGTAATAGAATAAAATTCTAAAATTGAATAAAATTATATGAAATTGAATAAAATTGAATAAACTGATATAAAAATTAACTAAAATTGAATGAAATAAACTAAAATAAAATCACAGAAAATTAACTAAAATTGAATTAAATGAAATAAAATAAAGTTAACTAGAATCGAATGAAATAATATAAAATGGAATTAAGTTGAATCAGATTGGATTGGATCGAATCGACTGAAGTGAATGTTAATAAAATTGTGATTAAATTCGAAAGACGATTAAAATACTACGTTCTCGCAATGTTTAAAATAATCTCTCGTCCGGGGTAGCAACATTACTGCGATTTATAATTAAAATTAGCGATCGTGCCTGTCGATATCACGTGATCGATTATTGCATAATATCACCGTAACGATTTGTTTCAATTAAAACAACGGTAAATGCGTAAAATAACGCGAGCCCATGGTTGCATAAAAATAAACAAAGAAAACCGGACATATAATACAAACGGAGATAATGTTGCAAATTATAGTTTCATATCGGATGAAGGCGAATTAAATCGTTCCGCGTGGCATCTGCAAGTATAATTTAATTGTAGAGCTAACTAGCTAGCGAACAGTATAATAATTAATGAGAATTCGTTTTTGTTTCGCGACAAATTGATTGCCGGTTCGCGCGTACGGAGAAAAAAAAAATCAACAACGTTGCGGGGTTTTTTAATTCGGAACGCGTACCGCCGGAGACAATGGAGTATTTTATAATGGGAAGAAAGTGGCAAACATTATATTCCCCATAGCATAAACGCCACGCCAGAAGAATGATTCCTCGATCTTACATAACTACCGGTGCAACTTGCGTCAATGATTCCAGCAGACTCTCCGTTACATAATGACCGTTCGGAATTAAATTGTCTTCGTCCCTCGTTTCGTCATTAAATATTGTCTTACTCATTCGATCCCTATTAACTCGTTTTTCGCGGAATTCACCGTTTCTCGGAATCGCACTAAACAATACTGCCGAAATCGAAATTTCGAAACACGCGCGTTTCGTAACCGTGCCGGTTTCAGCGTCTGGCACGAAACGTTTGCAACGCCGACGACGGAAACAATTACAAAGCGCATTGTAAAAATAATTTCACCGATTTTCTCGACATTTCATTTGCCTCGCGAGCGCTCGATAGCGGCCAGCACTTCGATAACAATTTTATTTATTTCGAGACTATTCATAGTTATTTATTTATCTTTGGCGTAAAAGACAAACGAATTAATGGCTATTATTTTGCAGAGCAAGAAATAAATAAAGCTTTTTAGTATTGGTTAAAGATTTTTTTATATATATTGGAAATATTGGCAAAATTTAGCAATGCAATTTGAAGCAATAGAAATGTTGATAATAAATCGTTTCGACGGTATTCAAATTATTGAAGAATATTTTCACTTGGCTCTGTTTGATCACGTTTCAAAATACGTTCGGTTTCGAATAATAATTATTTCTAGATGAAAATCGTTTTCATTGTACAGTAATTCTTAAGTTTGGGTATTGGGAATTTTGCATGGTCATTTAAGTAGTAAAAAGTTACTAATGCATACAAATGGCTGATTTTTATGTATTCCTATTTTTGCAGAGATCTTGAAAACAGGATATCGCGGAATTGCTTTTTTTGTATTGTTTGTAGTCAGCAGAGAATATTAATACAGGATATAAAATTCCACTCTTTGCCTTGCGTTTTATAATTCTCGACTGAAAGGTTGAATTTTGCATAACAAATTCCGTCTGCTTGTTATACGAACTCTCGGTTTATATCTAAAGCAGAAACGAAAGTTAACGTAAAAGTTGCAAAACGGAAAAGAAAACTTTTGCAAATATCAAATAAAGTGTCAAATAAAGATAATTATTTGACGTAGACCTGTTACTATAAATTCTGTCAAATAAATCAAACAATTTGTCGCAAAATTTGTTACTGTCAACTGCATCAAATAAATAAAATTGTTTGACACTGATTTGTTACTAGCAAACCTATCAAATAAATGAAATAATCGTCGTAGACTCGTTGCCATCAATTTTGTCAATTAAATAAAATTGTTTCACACAGATCTGTTACTAACAAACGTATCAAATAAATAAAATTGTTTAACGAATAAATGGCCCCAAAAAATTGGGATGGCCATTGACAATCTATAAAACTTTATGGAAAATAAAAATGGTAAATTGCAGGACACTTGCTCGTCAGTTTAATAATTTCATCAAGCCTGAAAATAAGGGACATTCTCGAATAATTTTTACCTCGTTAATTTTTGCCATAATTGCGCAAAATCCGCAGCGCGGTGATTAATCGATCGAGCCAAGGAACGGCTGAAATGTCAGGCGTGGAAAAAGAAATGATGCTGTCGGTGGATGAGGGTAATTCTGATTTTTCGAAATTCATTGAAATAATTTGCCTGCTGTAAAAGCAGTGGCGTATCGAGTATGCGAGTAATTACCTGTGGCCTTGCTTGTTAAGTGTAGACCGGCTTTGGGTCACTCACCTGCAGAGTCTTATTAGAACACGCACACGCAGGCAACACGATCATCGGCATCGATTGAGACTTGCTATAGCAGAGGCCAACCAGGCAAATAAATTCCCTTCGATATTTTTCTCGGCGTTTACCGTTATTTGTTCGGTTCGATCACGGGGGCCAAGATACCGAGCCGGCTTTATATTTTATATAATGCGGTATTGAATCGCGTCGGTCGCTCTAATGCTTCCTGTTATTCGTGAAAATCAATCGGGAACTATTTATTCACGTCTCACCACCATTCATCTCCCTGCGGCCGAATAGCGATACTATTTATTTGTGCATCGAATCGGCGAAATAACCGACGCGAATAAGTAAAATTCTCGTGTAGACAGAACGTAAGATCTTATTACCATATTTCTGTGTGATATAGTCGAGAAAATAGTTTTCTGTGTCAATCATGCGATATTTCAAACAAATTGTTATTCTATACTTCCTATTTTACATATTAAACAATATTATTCTGCAATTTCTGCATTGTGTATTAAATTAAATATTATTCTATATTATTTACTGTTTTATATATTAAAGGAAATATTTTTATTTTTATCTGTATTATATAATAAAGAAAATATTATTCTATATTTTCTATATTATATATCAAATAAAATATTGTTGGATAATTTCTACATTATATATTAAACAAAATATTATACTATATTTTCCAGATTGTGTATTAAACAAAACGTTATTCTATATTTAATACATTCTCTATATTAAACCAAATATTATTCACACAGAATATTATTCTATATTTTCGAAATTGTATATCAAAACAAAATATAATTCTATATCTTCTATACTGTGTATCAAACAAAATATAATTCTATATTTCCTATATTATATATTAAACAATATATCATTCTATATTTCCTATGCTTTATATCAAACAAACTATAATTCAATATTTTCTATATTGTATATCAAACAAAATATAATTCTAGACTTCCTGCAATATATATTAAACAAAGTATAACTCTTCATTTCCCACGCAACATTTCTAAACCGATAAATAAAACAAACTACCAGCGGACACATTTAAATAATTGAATACAGTAATACAACGCGTGTGCATCTAATTGCATATTTCTTAACCAGCTGCATCCCGAACAATTTCCCCCTAAACAGTCAACTATAAATTCTCGCCGATCCTCGGTACATTTGAAAACGATTTACGTGTTCGCTGTAAAAAGAAGCGGTCCGCCGAGCAAATAAATATTTACACACGGCAAACACTGTTGCACGACGGTCTATTAACATTCATACTAATTCCCGCGATGGTCGTCGTCAGCGTTGCACAAACTTTCGTAACAGGTCGGAGCGAAAGAGGAAGATAGAGAGATCAAGATATTGTACATACAGTGCAGAGTCACGAACGCGAGCCGAACAGAAAACGTACACAAAAGAAGTGGACGTCTGTGCACGATGGCATTTCCGGTACCGGTGCTGTTGGTAGTATAGCTTAATGACGCGGCATGATAGTCGCCAGGTGAGTGACCCATGCCGTAGCAATGATAGCCACTCATGAACTGGTAGTACGCTACTCGAAGACAGTACACTGTGTTTGTTACCGCGACACCTAACCTTCTCCGCTTTCTGGACCATTTGCAAAACACGAAACTTATTTTACAACGGAATTTTTCGAAAAAGAAATGGTCACTGGAGTATATTGAAAAATTGTGCAGAGTCAACGCCATTTTTAAAATTTCCTTTCTTATTTGTTTTTCAACAAATTATTATTTATTTACAGGCATTGTTGCATTGGAATTATTCAACACGATTGTGCAAGTAAATAATTGAAATTTTTCTAGGAAGATTGTTTATTATTTTTCTTGAGGCATTGTTGCTTTTGAATTATTTAACACAATTATTTAAATGCAAATAAAGGATTGCAAATATTCTATGAAGATTGTTTACCATTTTTCTCAGGCATTGTTGCTTGAGAAATAATTAATACGATTAAATAAGTGCAAGTAAATAATTACTATAATTCTACGAAGATTGTGCATTATTTTGCTTGAGAAAATATTGTTTAAAAATTAATTGCAGCAGTGAAATATGTGGCAAGAAATGTTTACAATAATTCTACGAAGATTGTTTAATATTTTATAATTTTTCTCTAGGCATTATTGTTTAGGAATTATTTAAAATAATTAAATAGATGAAAATTAATAATTACAATAACCCTACGAAGAGTTTTCACTGTATTATCATTAAAAAATATTTGCAGTGATTGCATGTATAACAAGAAATGTTAACAGTAGTCCTACAAAGATTGTATAATATTTTTATAATTTTCCTCTAGGCATTATTGTTTGTAGGAATTATTTAAAATACTCAGATGGTTGAAAATTAACGACTATAATAATGCCACGAAGGTTTTGCGGTAACATTGTAACATTATTTGTTGCTAAACAAATGCAGAAGAAGCTATTACCACAGAGTACACATCCAGAGTACACATTCGCATAACCGTTGAGGCAGGGAACGTGAACGTTCTTTCCAGTATCCGCGAACATTTATGGTTAAATAAAAAATTGATTTACCTTGACCAATTCGTGACGAACCGCTTGGGGATTCTTATCGATGGCAACGCTGATGCAAAAGGCAAACAACGCTTCTTCGTGCCTTCCCAGTGCCGACAAAGCAGCGCCTCTTCTGTAATGGCCCTATAAATAAACAAATACAAATTACCAACAATCCTCCGCTTCTATTCCACATTCTCCTAAGACCCAACTCATTCTACAAACCACTAAAACTTTCTCCTAGAACCCAACTACAACGTCTTCTCAAATGTCGCTTCGATCGGTTCGGATAATAGAGGTTCCACATAATCGTGGATTACACGAACAACAATAATCACAAAGGTATCGTGTCTGGGATCATTTTACGCGGAAAACTATAGCGCATCTAGCAGTCCAGGTCCGGTGACAAAACGACGAATACCAAAAGAGTTATGGCACCGAATCGCTATAGTCTTTCCGACGTGTTCCTCGAACGTTCGCGGATAAAATGGCAAAACGGTCACGTCCGTGCGGCGAATGTTGCCAGAATGGTATTCGTGTGTTACCGACAATGTAATACGGAGGGTGGAAGATGTTTTTCTCACCTTGCCCCAGTCCGGTCGTAGCCTAACCGCATGATCGGCATCGGTGAGCGATGCTTGAGGCCTGTTCAGCAGAAGCAATACGTGAGCCCTGTTGCTAAGATGGAGTGGGCTGTTTGGCGCTGAAACAGGAAGAAACACAATCGTAAAGCACCGGTGGAATACTATCTTATACTGAGTGCGAGGAGGGGTGAAGGGGTGAGTTTACTTGGCAAGAAAACTGTCTCCCGTGTTTTAGCGGAAAGCCTTTTCTCTCTCTGATTAAATTGAGGGAAAGGTTCCCGTTTATGGTCCTGCAGGACCTGACTCGACTCCCAACGTTTCTCGGCACAATTTGCATTTTTTAAACCTTTTTGGCCGCAATTGACGCGGAAACTATGTCCTCTTACACGGAAAAATAGCAATGTACTGTACTACCTCCGATGGGCGGGGCACCTGTGGCTCTCTGGGGGAGGGAGGAGTCGTACTCTATATAAGCGACAGTTTATAACCTCAAAATTAATACAGAAAGGATTGTAACTTCTTCTTTTTTAAATGGAAGCGTATTGCAATTTGGTTATGTGAGCATTTGAAGCTCTTTGGAAGAAGAAATAATTA
>CM052095.1:10048776-10070390 GCA_028453745.1 Agapostemon virescens | reverse complement strand
GCATCATTCACAATTACCTTCCTGGCTACTAATCCTTCTTATAGCAATCCACTAGCTTGTGCATTGACAACAACTATCTTGCTAGTCACTGTTTCTTCTTAAAACAACCCTCTAGCATGTACATGAAGGAAAACCGTCTTCCTGGTCACTGTTCCTTCTTCTATCAACCCACTAGCTTCTTCATCAAACACAATTACCACCCAGGCTACCAATCCCTCTCATATCAACACACTAGCTTCTACATCAAGAACAACAGTCTCCCAGCTCACAATCCTTCTCACAATCACCCAGCAGTCTAAACCTCGAACACAACCACCTTCCTCCCCACAATTTCATCCAACCATCAACCCAGCATCCTACACAACCGACATAGCTACCCTTGGGCGTCACTCGCCCCTTCACAACAATAAACAAACCCCAGGTCCTCTACTACCTGCTCACAATTCCCGAACATATCCTCAAGCAGAACTGCTCCTGCAAATTACTCTGCGATTCCCAAGTATCAATACTCTCCAAGAACGTAAATTCCCGTAAAGTCAGTAGCGGCTCGTTATGACAATCGGAGCCGCCTGTACACCGACGAGAACAGCTCTCTCTCGCTTGTCAGTCGTGATCCCCCGGAGTATCAACAGGCTCCGCAGCACCAGCTCCGTCGGTGGGTCGGCGTTATCGAGCGGTTCGGGTAGTTGGTCGGGCCAGGTCGGGTCGTGTCGGTTCGGCCTTGAAATAAAAACGCGAGCGCGCCGGGTGTAGCGTCTCGTCCCCGAGCACACGACGTAAAGGTTCTTCCGAAAATTACGGTAAACAGGTTGGCGGGCGCGTGCCAAGTCCAAGGTGGGGCTGGCAGAGCAAGAGAGAGTGAGAGAGGTGAGGGACGTCAACCAGGACACTTGTTGTTCGTTATCTCGATCACGGTTGGGCCACTGTGTTTTCCTCCGGGTTGAATCACAACACCGCCGACGGACGCGCATACATGCTCGGAGAGGACACACGGTGCTAGCTTGCTAGCTTGCTCGCTTACTCGCTTACTCGCTTGCTCGCGCGCGCAAGCGTATACAAGCTGGCTTGCTTGCTTGCTTGCTTTCGCGGACGCAGGCCTCTGTTTTGAGAGACGGGGAGAGAGATGCGCGCGACCTTAACGCGGGTAGCTTACATAAAGAGCCGTCGCGTCAATGCACAAAACGTGGCGGGAGCGCGAGCCGAGTTTCGATTGGATCAATTATTCCACGGGGCTCGGCTCCTCCGGGCTCTAGGAATCTTACTGAGCATGAGCAGTGACGTTCCTCGCTCTCGGCTCCCTCGTCGTCGACGACCACGACGACGACGACGACGACGACGACGACCGCGTCGACGCCGGCTACGCGCCCGTTCTCGCGTGCCTCCGCTCGCTTTCGCCCCGGCTACACGCTTTCGTCCGCTTCTGCGTGCGATTGCTCTTGCCCCGGTCGAAACGCTCTGCAACGTGTATGCTGTGCGTGGAGCTGCTGCTCCTGCTGCGCTCCAGGCCCGGTCGCGTGCACTGTGTTGCATGACTTGCAGTGCATACAGGGTGAGACGGATTGCAATTGCTGTGAGAACTTCTCGGGTGTTGGCTGGTTTATCAGGAAATTGTTTGTAAATTTTTCAGGAATTTTGGGGTGATTGTTTGGGGGACTATAGTGAGTTTTATTCGAGGTTTTGATAGGGTCAGTTGTTTTATCGAGGTGTGAGGGAAAATTGTAGGGGTTTGGTAATTACATCCCTTGCAATTTAGCCCTCTTTAAGTTTTGGAATGGATTCTAAATATTTTCCTCTTGAATACAGAGCTCCTCTATTTATGCTATTTGTTTTATGGCAAAATTGTTTCAACAAATTTTGTAGGATATCTAGTAGGGCATACAACTCTATAATTTGTTTATTGCTATTTTGATGCTTTATGGAGATACGAGGATCCTCTTCAAGTTTTTGGATGGGTCCTCAATGTTTCCTCTTGAAGAAAGAACTGCACTGTTTGTGTTATTTGTTCCAGGATAAAATTGTTTAAATAAATTTTGTAGGATATCTAGTGGGGGGCATATACCCCTGTAATTGGTTTCTTGTTATTTGGATTTTTTATGGAGATACGAGGATCCTCTTCAAGTTGTTGGATGGGTCCTCAATGTTTCCTCTTGGATACAGAGATGCACTGTTTGTGTTATTTGTTTCAGGATAAAATTGTTTAAACATAAATTGCAGGAAATACATTGCAGCATATAGCCCTGCAAACGATTGTTCATTTCCTTGATTTTGCATCGAGTTACATTGTGCCCATTTCAATTTTTTAAACGTTGACCCGAATATTTTCCCTCGAATATTTTCCTTCGAATTCGGTCACGACCACCCGATGTACATGCGTCTGTACACGGCGATGTGCATCGGTGCAATACGCAGACGCGTCGGAAACGCACTCGCACGCCGTCTACGTTCGACTCGCGTGCTGCAGGCGATGACGGTGCAGTCGATGCACTCGCGGAACAAAACGCCTCGACGCGCACGCACAATGTTGACGGCGCACGCCGACGCGTATTGTCTATAAATGAACATTTCGTGGTGAATGACACCGCGATCAGCCGGTACGACGGGATGCTCCAGCCTGGAACGCGATGCATTCGAACAAACCGCCTGATTTTTCTGTTAAAAGTTCCAGCAACCTCTGCTGGCGTTGATGTCCTGCGATAATTATCCTTGCACCTAACGCAGGGGTCGATTATGCGTCCTCCGAACAACCTCTGACAAATATTTGCCTCATCAATCTCCTGTAAATCCGCTGCTCTTCCCTTTTTCCTATTCGCCGTCAGCGATAATTTGTTATGCAAGAAGTTTAAAATGCTATCTCAATTTTCGCGGCCATTTTTCCACGGATTTTAAGAATTTTTTTCTGGGAAACTGTCGAAGCTATCTCGATGGGATTTTGGGTACATATTTATGGAGACTTAGAGCTACTTTGTGATTTTTTTTAAGGAATAATATCGACAACCGTGTGAGATATATATTTTTTTGTAGGATAGCTTTTGGGAATCGCAGGTCGCCGTAGTCGTTGCAAAATTAAACATTTTCGAGGACTTTGGGAATTTTTTTCTGGGAAACTGTTGGAACTATCTCGATGGGATTTTGGGTACATATTTATGGACACTTGGAGCTACTTTGTGATTTTTTTTAAGGGAAAATATCGACAAATACGTGAGATATATATATTTTTATAGAATAGGTTTTGAGAGTCGTAGTTGCAGTCGAAAGAAAATTTAAAATTTGTTTAAAAACGTCGAGGTCTTGTCGATAAAAATTGCTGGATTTTTGAAATTTTGGCACAGAATATTGAAAGAGAAAAATCATTTAATATTCGCGAATTATTTAATCGTTTAAGTTGTTTAAAATTGATTCGCAGTTGGAGCAATTGCGAAAAGAGAAGTTTATCGTGAAAATATGATTTTGTGAGTTATAAGTTGGGTAACGCATTGCAAAATGGCGGAGGAAGTGGACGAGCATCCTACGCGCGAATTGCACTGGGAAAAACGCATTTTCTGACGGCGCGTGTCGCCTGTAATGACGGGATGTAGAAAGTAATAAAGAAATTAATCATCTGATCAATAAGTAGGCGTACGGCGACGTATCCTCCAACGGCGACAAGAAAAACATCGATCGGCCGTGTATTACACGCGATTGCATCGAAGAATGCGGCTTACAATTCGCGTGGGTGGGACAACTTGTAATTATTATACTATACTTCATATCTACCAGTACAGAACGATTTTCCACCGACAGTTTGCACACTGCTGCACACACATACACACTGTAACAGAACTTCTTGATTAGAAACATACTATTATCCTATTAGCTTGTTAGCAATGTAACAAAACGATTTTTACTGTTGCAGATTATTCACTTGCTGTAATAACGATTGCGTTATAAACTAATCGTAATATCAGGAATAACAATGTTAATGTAAACAGGCTGGTTCTGTGCAATCGAAAAATTATTTTCTGTATTTTCAAGCTAATTCGTTGTAGTTTTAGAAATATTCAAAGTTCGAAATATCAGGAGGAATAATTATATTAATATAAATAGATTCTGCAATTGAAAAATTATTTTCAGTATTTCAAAGCTAATTCGTTGCACAAAGCCCAAAATACCAGGAGGAATAATTATATTAATATAAGTAGATTCTGTGCAAGTGAAAAATTATCTTCACTATTTTAAAGTATTCCAAATTCAAAATACAAAGAAAAATAATAATATTAATATTCTGTTTCTGGGCAATTGTAAAATTATTCTCGACATTTCCAAATTAACTGATTTATTGCAATCTTATAAATATTTAAATTTCAAAATGCAACTGAAAAATTATTTTTAGTATTTTAAAGTGTATTAATTTGTTGCATTTTTATAAATACACAATTCTCAAAATGTGACGAGGAAAATTAATCTTGTTATAAATATTCAGCTACTGTACACCTAATCATTTATTTCCCCTGTTTAAAATTAATTTGTGCAAATATTAAAATCAATTTTAAAATTAAAATTAATTTGTACAGATATTAAAATTAATTTTAATATTAAAATTAATTTGTGAAGATATTAATTTCTCGTACAGTTAAATAATTATTCTCATAAACAGTGCAGATTGCGTTATGGCACGGTACAGCGAGTGAACGACGATATTCGAGAGTTTCCCGAAATTAGGAATTTGGGGTTACGAGGTGAAAGAAGAGTTTCGGAAAATGGCGGGGCTGATTAGGGAATCATTGAAGCATAATCGCGCGTAGTTTGGGAATTATTGGAGCATCATCGCATTTTAATAATGCAGATCTAGATCAATCTGCGATTTCAGGGTGGTGGCGTAACCGACCACGCGAAGGAATGAAGTCAATTAGGGTCAGCGAGCTGCGATGACGAATTTCTGCTATAGAAAATTGAGGATTCTTCGCTGTGGCGTTCATGTGCGGGTAATGTACGAGTCCTGGATTCATTAGACGGAATTACGCTTGTAAGTTACGACCAGAGGTTAGAGCCTTCTTCACTCTGAATGATGATGACGTTCGCACTGAAATGCACCGCTTCAAATTTTAGTGCCTGCACAAAATACTACGCTTTAGTAAACAACGGACCCGCCGATTATTGAAATTCGCTGTATTCATTATAAAAATATTACAATTATACACATTGCATTTTAAAAATAACAATATTTTAAAAATTTTATTTTATTTATTTTTTTTTAAATTTTATTAATAAAATAAAATTAGTCGACTCACTGTGCTAAATTTAGTGTTAAAACGTAACAAAACTACACACAAAAAAGATTATGCAATCATTAAAAACAGTATGGCTCACAGAAATTGTACAAAATGGACATTGTCTAAAAAGCTGTTTCAATTTGTGCAAGGGCAATTTTAAACCTTTCATAATTCCCAAGTAAAACAAAATGGTTGCTCCATCCACCACGCTAAGTTTACTCTCAACAATTTGCAAAAACACATAGAGAAATGATAAAAAAAAACCTAATTTCTCGAAATGCCGAAGAAAACGGCGAGCACATCCGTTTGCGGTTGCTTATCGCGGCGATGGCGGAGCGCAGACCGCGTTCGCGAAAAGAAGTTAGCAGTTTTCGCGAGGAGAGGCTCGTTTTTAGTCGAGGCTCGGCTCGCATAATGAAATTCGTCGTCCTCCTCGAATTGTCAGCGAAAAGAACAGTGTTGCGAGTATGTGTGCGGGTGTCTGCCGTGCGTAAACCATTTACGTAACGTCAAGATACGTCGTATTTCGATGATTAACAATTTGTTTTGCGATCAGCAAAGGTGACTCTTTATACGGCACAAATACCTTACGTAAGCCGGCAGATAAACGAGTATGTATGTGCAAGACGGGAGATTAAGCCTTCCGTTTTTCGAAATTTCTGCGATGGGACTCGCGAGAAAGCTGGACGCCGAAGACCGTCGCTCTGGCTGCCGCTAGCCTAATCGCTTGTACCACTAAAACGCGCCGCGAGACGCGTCGGCGTGCGTTTCTCGCACGGAGACGCTGTAACGATGCCGACGATCATTTTGTTTCGGAAATTTGAAACATATTTGAATTAAATTGACAGGAAACTAATTTTATTAGGAACTTTTAATTTTAATTTTTAATTTTATTGGGAATTTAATTTGGGAATTATTCAAGCTGTGAAATTGCCTTTGCACAAATTGAAGCAGCTTTTTGGACAATGTCCATTTTCTACAATTTCTCTGTGCCATACTATTTTTAATGCTTCCATAATCTTTTTGTGTATGTTTTTGTTACATTTTAACACTAAACTTAACACAGTGGGTTAAACGATCCTTTTCAGATATTTCATTTTGCAATTATTGAAGTTAAATAATTACCATCATAGGAATCTAATCACTGCAACCGAAGAATAAATCGTAGGGTAAAGGGTTAAGGAGCCACAGTACATTAACCCTTTCGCAGTCGAAACTATTGCAGTTTGGTAACTAAATATTTCTTCCGGCATAGAACATTCGCGAGGTTACGTATTTCCATATTTACAATATTTCCATTTTTATCTGCGAATTTCTATGTATGCATATTTTTCAAAATATCGAATTATCACCACGTGTACAATTTTGTTTAAATTTTATCTTCGCGAGGATAATTTCTAGGCATTGTTTAAATAAATTTATTGCAATCTGAGACTGATGCAAATTACTCGTTCAACCTAAACAATTTTGATAATTGATGAACTATTTTAGTGCAATTTTGCAAAGTGTTTAAATAATTAAAATACTTAACAATGTTGAATCCTCGGTGCACATAAAAGCTCTCAATACCGTTTACAATCTTAGGAAACAATTTCGAGTTAAAATTCGAAACAGTCGGGTCACGAATGACCCACCAAAGTCAATGAGAACGTCCCCACAATCAATTTCTTCGTTTCTCAAACGCCACTGCGATGCTTGATAATTTCCAAAATGTAAGAAATTTTTATAACGAAAAAAAAAGATATAATTATACAACAATTATTAATGGCAAATGTTTAACAATTAGTTAAATGTTTAAACTTTCAATAACACAGTGAGAATCGACCAAAACAGAAGATTGCAGCACGGTTTACAATCTCTGAAGATGATTTTTGGCCATAATCCGATACCGCGGGGTCGTTCGCGACCCGTCAAAATGGCGGCGACGATGGGAACGTTCGACTCCGTAGTTTCTTCGTATTTTTCCCCCCCTCTAGCTCGGGTGAAATGACATAACAGCGCGAAACGCAAGCTGGGACCATCGGATTTCGCAATTGCGGCTTACGTGTTGTGCACGCACGAGATCCGATCGTGGCGATTTATGGAATAATGTAGCTAGGAACTAGATTCTGCGATGTTTCGCGGTGCATGCCGGGTCGGGAGAGCTGTCTCCGTGCAGGTTGAAGCCGAAGGCTTTCGGGGAGACGAAGTTGCAACACTTTAGGAAAAAATGCGGCGAGCTGGCAGTCACCTCGCGTTCAACAGAACTATGTTTGGAGGTGTTACGTAAAGCCTCGTCCCGTTAACCGATCCATCACCAACCAGGGCCTTATTAGATCAACTATGGACAGCCATATCCGTTGTAAAATTGTTGCCGACCGGCTACGATGCTGCGCTGTCGGGCTGCTTATACAACGTTGCTGTCGAGAGTCGCGACTGATTATACCGGTGCAAACTGTTTCGCAAATTAGAGTTCACGCACGCTTCGCACGCTCTTGTAATTATTACGCCAGACTATTACAGGTTTACGGGAAAATCGCAGGAGAAGATGATCGGGAATAATTAAAATTTTGGGAATAAACCCCGGACGTGGTGGTTACAATTTTAAGGTAACTTGTTATTTGTACATTGAAACGTGGCGTGTTACTGTTTTGGCAATTTTAATATTCGTTGTTGCAGGCAAAAATTGTTAAATAGTTAGTTAAATAGTTATCTATTAGTTAAATTGGATTCCCCCTGCTGGGAAGACTCGGAAGACTCAGGGATTTAAATCACCCCTAAAATTTAGGGGGTTAAAATTGAATTCAAGTTTGGAATAAAAAGAGTAGTTGATAAGACAGGAGGAACGAGGTCCCAGCTCTTTAAAAAAAATCACAAAGTAGCTCCAAGTATCTATAAATACGTACCCAAAATCCCATCGAGATAGCTCCGATAGTTTCCCAGAAAAAAATTCCCAAAGTCCTCCAAAATTTTTAATTTTGCAACGACTAACGCCAGCTGCTCGGTGACCTACGATTCCCAAAACCTATTCTTGAAAAATATATATATCTCACGCAACTGTTGATATTTTTCCTTAAAAAAAATCACAAAGTAGCTCCAAGTGTCCATAAATATGTATCCAAAATCCCATCGAGATAGCGCCAACAGTTTTCCAGAAAAAAATTCCCAAAATCCGTGGAAAAATGGCTGCGAAAATTGAGATACCATTTTAAACTTTAAAACTTTGAAACTTTAAAGAGCAGCGGATTTGCAGGAGATTGAGGCAAATATTAGTCGGAGGATGTTCGGAGGACGCATAATCGACCCCTGCGTTAGGTATAAGGATGATCAGCGCAGGAGGTCGATGCCGGCAGAGGTTGCTGGAACTTTTAACATTAAAAATAAAAACCGTCCGCTCGATAAACACTCGAGAGCCCCGTTTATGTAATGAACGAGCATGAATTAAAATGGAGCTAGGATCCCGGCATCGTCCGAGGGCTTTTCGAGCTGCAACAAACGCGCTGCCGAGAGCGCTCGAGTTTTTCAGGCGTAATTGAGCCGGAGAGTCGACGCCACGAAGTTTTATTCTCGGCGCGGTAAACAATTCGTTTTGCTAGGAGCACCGATCGCTCGACCGGCTCGTGGAATCAGCATGCCGGCTTATGTAATCTTTCAGATAGAATTTACACCTTACATAATTGCGTCGCGCCCGATAGGAGGCCGCGATATTGCCGATGACGATGGCCTGCAACGAATTAGAAGGTTCGACCGAAGCCCTAGGCGCTACCTGAATTTTCCACCGTGCGCTGGATTATGCACGACCATAACGCGCCCCCTCCTCCCGTCATTATTCGCAGACTGTTTTTATCCTATCCTGACGATTAAAACGTTTTTGATAATGTTCAACATGGGAACATTTGGGAATTTTTTTCTGAAAAACTGTCGAAGCTATCTCAATAGGATTTTGGGTACATATTTACGGAGACTTGGAGCTACTTTGTGATTTTTTTTAAAGAAAAATATCGACAGCTGCGTGAGATATGTATTTTTTTTTAAGAATAGGTTTTGGGAGTCGTAGATCGCCGGACAGCTGCTGTTAGTCGTAGCGACATTAAAAATTTTCAAGAACTTTGGGAATTTTTTTCTGGAAAACTGTTGGAGCTATCACAATGGGATTTTGGGTACATATTTATGGAGACTTGGAGCTACTTTGTGATTTTTTTTAAGGAAAAATATCGACAACCGCGTGAGATATGTATTTTTTTTAAGAATAGGTTTTGGGAGTCGTAGGTCGCCGAGCAGCTGGCGTTAGTCGTAGCGAAATTAAAAATTTTTGAAAACTGGGATTTTTTTCTGAAAAACTCTCTCGGAAGCGCGTTTGTTGCAGCTCAAAAGCCCCCGGACGATACAGGGATCCTAGCTCCGTTTTAATTCATGCTCGTTCATTACATAAACGGGGCTCTCCGTGTTTATCGAGCGGACGGTTTTTATTTTTAATCGCGAACCGTTCGCACGAGCCGATCCGCCAGCTGCGTCGCACGGATTTCGTACAAATTTCCCCTTAATGATTCCGATGATTCTTGGCCAGACGGATCAATTATCGAGGAACGATCCAGCGAAACTGCTAAGTGACTGCTAGTAAGTTGTTAAATAGGAAGAGTATGTAAAATACTCTTTTATACAATGATTTTTGGAAAGATGTATTTCGCAATGGAAAAATGGTGTTTCCGGTTTCTTTTTTAATTCGTATGAGCCATAAATGCATAATGATCCGCAGTCTACCGATGACTATGCCGCGAATAATCTCTTATATAAAGGACTCGGTTTTTACCGAACGCGTGTGTATGATCCTGCGTTGGATGAAGCTAGATGGAGTTAGATGGAATGGAGCTGCGCTGCTTTACAAGTCATATCTGTCGCGATTAGTATATTTATGCAATAGCTGGAGAATGATCATAACTAAACTGCGGAGTTTATGCGAAATAAAAATTGTCTGCAACATGTCCAACACACAATGGCCAAGTTGAAATCCTTTTCTTCAAACTTGACCAAGTCTAACATCACCTTTGCAAATTATTTAAACATTAAACAATATTATCATTCAAAATTTCTCCTACAAAATTTTGGAACGAATCCATAGACTTTGCAAACTTTATTCGAAGCTATTTCAAATAAATTTCAAACGTTCATTTAATAATATTTTATTTTTAATTTTAGTAAATTTAGTAAATATCTTATATTTAGTAAATTTAATAAATATTTTATTTTTAATAAAATTGCTGGAAAAACAAGTATATTTTTATTCAGTCTAAGATTATTGCAATTCGTGGATTGTATGCATTCATGCAGCATGGGAATAATTAAAACAAATTGCATGATTATTAAAAATAAATTTTTATAGAATTTCTATAATTGCAGATTCTGCATAAAGATCTGCAATCCGTAATTCGAAAATGTTGTGAATAGTTGTGAATTATTAATAATAAAAGTGTGACTGAAAGACAATATTGTGTATTATGATTATTATAGTTATTTATAGTGTTTGTTTTATTATGCGTTCTTTACATAACCGATTGATGACGTAGACGACTACTCACGAGCTTCCGATAGCTTTCTCAGAACAGGCTAGTCAACATAGCCTGGTCTATCAACGCGAGATAGACGACCATTTTGTGAGCACCGTGTGACTATGTCGGCATAGTAATCTGTGTTAATTGATTCATCATTATGTAATTGTGGTTTACTGTTTGTCGCAGCTTACTTGCGTTACATCGTAAACGTAGACGCGCACTAAAATTGCTTATTTTGCTTTCTGCGTTTGTGCGACTCGATTGCAACACTGTGCACTCTGTTGAATCATCGCCATCATGCTATAATCAGAATTGTTCACGAAACACAAAATATTCATGGAGATTCCCTTTAACTCCCTTCACAATTAGAGTCTGCACTGTCCTAATTTATTCCTCTTGCAATTATGCAATACACTTGACGAATTTGCCTTGAAATTCAGAGAATTTTGAAGAAAGATTTTTTAAGCGATTCCGAGCAACATTTTCCTTTGCCGAATTGCGATCGGACGTTCCGTTTTCGAGTTATCAGGGAAAAACACGGACCAATCACGGCGCGGCGGGGGCGGGCCAGCGTGACGTAATGCCTCGGACAACATGGCGGCCGATCCAGGTGAGCATAGCGCCTTGAATCAACACGATTCCTACGTTTTCGTGAATAACTCGAGAACGAAGCGTCGAATCGCGGATCTGCAAAGAGAAAAGTTGTTTAGAATAGTCTCAGGAATCTCCCGTTAAAATTTCATTGAACTCCAGGGCTGTATTATTATGTTATAAACTATTTAATATTTATTCTGTAATCGAAGAAGATGCTATAACAAAGATTTTTCTCATTTTTGATTTATTTGAGAGGTAAGCAGTAATTTAAAATCAAGCTCTGGGGTTTCGAACACCGTGCGATTTTCTACGATTTCGTGGGTTTACAGAAGGTGCGGTTCGACGATGATTCCGTCGAGTGTCGGATGATTTCATGTGCAAAGATAAATAGAAAGTATAAATCGCGTCTCCTTTATGTGAGAATGTTTCAGATAAAAACGTCGTCGATAGCATATCGATAACTGTCAGCGGCACTCGATCGCTCTTACATACTAGCATTCAATCACTATTGACGGCTGCCGGTAAGTGGAAATAGTGAGTAATGGACGGACGCGTCGGACCAGTTGCGCTCAAACTCTACGTGCACTCATGGAATTCTCTTCGACTTCGACCTCGGCGATTCATTCAGTTTAATGTAATTAAACTTGTCCCATGTATTTTAATCTACTCAAAATACTCCATTTAACTCCTTGCGTTACTTTAATCTACTCAAACTTAAATTTTCTATTTTCTACTCAAACTTATTCTATTTAAATCCGTGCATTTTCCCAATCTACTCAAAATACTCTTATATTCTCACATATATTACAATCTACTCAAAATGCTCTATCCATTTTAGTCTACTCAAAGTTCTGCTATATTCACACAGGTAGGTTAATCTACCCAAAATACTGAAACCATTTTATTTCATTAAAACTGCTCCATCTATATCAATATACTCAAAATAATCTATCCATTTTAATCTACTCAAAATGCTCTATCCATTTTAGTCTACTCAAAACGCCCCATCTACCTTAATCTACTAAAAATGGTGCACTCATTTTAGCCTACTGAAAATGCTCCATCAATATCGATCTACTCAAAATGCTCCATCTGTATCGATCTACTCAAAATACTCTATTTCCCGCCATCCATAAAAATCACAACAAACCTAACCAGAACTGAAACAGCACTATAGGAGAACAGCTGATGGAGAACCTGCTGCAGTTCCACAAAAGACGACCGAGGAGCAATAAACTGATGCTCGTATTAAAGACAGAAAATTGCAGTTTCATGATTCATCTTTCCCTCTCCCCTTCCCGAACCGTCGAACCGTTGTCTAGCGATGTCTCGCGGTCTGCCATCGCAGGTAGCCGGGCTGGCATCGTTTGGCAGTGAACCGTCTAGCGGATACCTCGGATTCATCCGGTTGCTCGGCGATAAATGTTAGAAAATTCGCGCCTCCTTCGGCCAGGGTTAAACACGTGCTACCGTCGCACGCCGATCGCCGTTTTCCTGGCTGACCACGTGCTTCTCTCCTCGCCTGAACTTTACATAACATCAGCTGCGAGCAGCACGCGTGCGCCACACGCACGTGAGCGTTTCACGCACACCGGCAAGAAACGCGCGACTCTACGTTTCACAGATACAAAGCATACACATGCGAAAAGCATCCGGAATCGTGTAGGTTCCGAGCTAGAAGTCGCCCGTTCGCCGGTACACTTCGTTCCTCGGGAATCAGAGCACGGTTTATGTAACCGGAGATTGTGTACGACGGAATCCCCTTTCTTCCACATTCCTGCCACGCGCCATTCTCGACGCGGACCTTCCAGAATTTTCTTTCCAAAGTTGCCGGGATAACGTAGGGCACTTTGGCTGCAGCCAGACGATAGAGGATTTTTGGATTTGGGGGAGAGAGAGTGCCAGTGGCTCGGTGGATCGTAGGGCCGACACTGGGATGTGGATAGAATTTTTTAGGAGAGTAAAAAGGTGGTGGTGGAAAGGGGAAAAGCAAGGTTTTATTCTGGGGCTGCTAGAGGAAGAGAGGGAGGCTACCCCCAGCAGGCCTTGCAGTAGATGTTGGGATGTCCGGGGGTGGTTAAGGACGCTGTGTATTAGGGGTAGTCTTGAGTAGGAAATTTATTTAATTTAATAATTTATTTATCTAGAATTTTATCTAGAAATTTCTAAGCCAGTCTAGCATATTTTGGTATAGGCTCGTATGTTTTGCTAGATTCTGGTATAATTTAGGATATTCTGGTATACTTTGGTATATTCTAGTCAATTCTAGTATATTATGCTATATTATATTGTATTCTAGCATATTTAGGTGTAGTCTGGTATATTATACTATATTCTAGTATATTAGGTTATATTCTAGCATATTCTAAAACATTCAGGTATATTCCAGTGACTTCACAGGTCGACTACAGTGAATGTAAATGGATGGACATTGGTGTAAAATATTGGGACAACTGTGGTCTCGCATTGTGGCCATCTTTCGGTGGTGAATTTCGTCAATGAACGCTGCCTCTCCGCCGGAAGCTGATGTAATTGTCCAGTTGGATGTTGACGGACTTCAAGAACGTTATGTGACCGTTTCTTCTCCTTCGGCATTTTTCGATTACGATAACAAGGAGATAGGTGTTTATTTTTGCGCTGAATTTATCGCACGTCGATTAACGACCAGGGAAGAATATTTGCCATATTTATAAAATAAAATTGTTTAAACGAATCCTAAATTTGGCGCAGTTAATTTTGTATTTTGCAAGTGTTCCTGAAAAATTGCCTTCCTCGAGATCGATTCAATATATTTTAATTCACTTGGTTAAAAATCGTAGAAAATTTAAACAAATCGAGTCTCGTTCTTTTTACAAAACAGGGTAGGCAAGTTTTATACTCGTTTAGCGGTAATCCTGCGAGTGTGAGAGACTCTAATCAAATAGAAAAGATTACTATGGATCGGAGCGAACGGTTTCAGTTGTTTTCAATTTGATTAACGTCGATGTTTCCCCTTGCGCAACCTTTTCGCAAATTATCTGGCGAAATTGTTATCGATTTCTCGGTGAACCAGTTTCTTCGGAAACACTATTGCCATAGCGTTTAATTATTATTGTTCTATTGTGGCCGATTAAAAAAGCAATCTGCGGCGCCCGGCAGACGACACACATTTATCTAGGCAGCAGATGAAAAGACGCCGCGTTTCGGCTAAATATTTCATGACAATAGTAGCTACGTTAATTATAATCGTATCGTAAACATTCGCTTCGATACTCAAACAGCGATTCTAGTTATCGCACGGTATTTGTCAGCATGAATGCCTCGCGTTGATTCGCGCTATCTCCTCGACAATGTATCGCTCATGCTTGCACGTATTTTGCTTACGTTCTCCGCTGCATCTCCCAGAGCTAATCTTCTTCTATCTATCTCACAAATTCTTCGAAACATTCCCCGTTACGTCAGCTTTCATCTCGGTTCTTTAAAATTTCCTGTGCTTTCCTTGAACATTCTTTTCCAGAACTGCGAAACCGAACGGAACGGTTTCTCTATAAAAATTGAAATGTTCATTTGAAAATTGCGGATACTGCCAACATTTATTGCGTAGTCTACTTTGAACAAATTAGAACGTCGAATAATTACGTTGGAAGATTTACGTTGGAAAATTAACGTTCGCCATTCAAGTTTTATTCAAATTGGAACTGAAAGGAGGAGGTTCCTCAAATAAGCTCACAAACATTAATTAGCAGAGTGGGAATGCTGCAAATATTAATTATGTAGTCTACTTTGAACAAATTGCAACAGGACCTGATTGTCTCAAATTCATTTTGTTAGAAGATTAACGTTCACCATTCAAATTTCATTTAAATTGAATCTGAAAAATGGAGGTTCCTTAAATAAATTCTCAAAAATTAATTGGAAGAGTGGGAATACTGCCAATATTAATTATGTAATCTACTTTGAAGAAATTGCAACAGGACCTCATTATCTCAAATTCATTTTGTTGCAAGATTAACGTAGACCATTCAACTTTTATTCAAATGGAAACTGAAAGGAGTAGTTTCCTCAAATAAATTAACACCATAACTACCGAACCAGTAAAAATAACTAGTTTGTAATTTTTTCTTTGACAATTCGAAAAATTCTAAAAGTATCTTCGTTGGAAAACTTCGAATAAATTCCATGATTGAAGTAGACAATTGTAATAAAAATGGGACAAGGTCAGAATAGCTGCAGCCTTATAATTATTACAAGACAATGTACATCAGTTCTAGCGTTAAATAACATTTGTCATCAAAGCACAGCTTACCACAAAAGCTGTACAAAACTCAAATAAATGCACCCTCGTAATAAAGCAATTAACCTCGTTTAATCCATTTCGAAATTAAAATTGCAATAATAATGCAGAGAGTATTAAAACATCGAATTCCTCGGTCCCCGAGGATCCCAGTTTCGACTTTCCTGGATTCGTAACATTTTAATTCTATTTCCAGCACGGGCAATCGGAGCAGTTGAACAAGATTCGCCCGCAGATTCGCCGGCGTCTTCTTCGCTTTCGCATCATCACGGTCAGCTGTGGCCGTGCAATAGATTATGTCACCGGTCTCTGGGAACAATGTAACCAGGCTCTTTCGATTTGCGATCTGAGAACAATGCCGGCGACAGTCCTGCTGCATTCGGTGCCAAGACTCTGCGTGCCACGTCCCCTAGATTTCGACCGACAAATTAAACGGTCCTTTTAATCCGGCAAACGATCGGCGTCGCGAATTTCTCGCGGCACGTTGCCGCTCCGTATGTTAAACAGATTATTTATGTAATACCATAGATCGCGCTGTGTTGCGCAATAGAACCCGGTTATGTAACCTGTTTTCCAAAAGTGAAGAAACAAACTTAGATCGACGCGATTTCATCGAGATGACGCTCGCGCGTTTTGATCTTCTTTCGCTGCTTTCGCGGATTCGCCGAACGATTGCTTCTTCCTCGCATTGCCATAAACAGCCACGGGCATTGAGCAAGTTATGCCACTCTGCTCGAACGGAGCTGCGACCCTTGTGTGCTTCGATTATGCTATTCGTCGGTTCAACGACGAGCCGTAATTAAATCCGAGAACAGCGAGTTTCGGTGCACCCAAGAATTCGCTATATTTAAACTTTCCGACGATCACGCGAATAATGATCTTACGATGATCTGCTTGGGATCATTTCGAAGATGCGGGTCTATAGTTGAGCGATCTTTGTGTTAATTTTATTCTGAGATACTTCTCACGATGCGGGCAGAGGGAAACCTGGAATGTCTTCTGAAAGACACTGCAGATTTAACCCTTTGCACTCGAAGCAATTTTAAACGTGTCTAGAAATTTTCAATAATTATTTACGGGGCCGAGAACAACGGGAATTTACAGTTCGAAGCTTCCTCTTTGCAACGACGTTTACAAAAATTGTGGTGCCATTTTTTTAGCCGTTTTAGAATTTATTTAATAGAAGGTGGAACTGCTGAAATTGGGTAGAATCGTCTTGGAAAACTATGACAGCTTCAAACAGCTGTAGAAATGTTAAAACATTTTTTAATAAACAATTCCACCGTCAATTTGAAGATTGAAGCTTCCTCTTTACAATGACGCTTTACAAATTGATGTACCATTTTTTTTAGCCATTTTTAATAGTAATCAGTTCAGTGTTAATAATCGAATTAATTAAACAATGAGCAGGGCGTGTTCGATTTTCCATTAATATCGCAATGGTCTATTTGCTGTAACACGTGATGAACGAATGCGAGGAAGTTATTCGATAACTATTAATGGCATCGGCAGTTGACAGAGCTGAATTTGCATATGATTAGGGAATTCGATGTGGACTATACATACATAGTTACTAGCTGCATGACTGACTTATAGCACACGTGGAACGATTATTTGCTTGGGTTCTGCGACGTAACGAATATCCTCGTGGGCACTTGCACAACTAGTAGGTGCATATACCTATCTTCGTAATAATGCAGTTACGAAAATGGTGCAGTTACGTCTCTTGAGGCGACGGTGGCTGCAACTGATACTGCCGTTCCATAAAATTCTAAACAATTTTTCCGAACAGAATTTTCCCTCAGAACTACAATTTTCTTAACCCTTTAACACTCCAATGGCTCCTCTGAGGCGACACTACAAATTGTCAGACTATTATTCAAAAGAATTTTTTACATTACAATGTTTCTACTTAAAAAGATGTTAAAAATTGAAATTAGGCGCGTACTATTAATATTAATAAATTTCTAAGACAAACATTTGTCTCTAGTTAGGAATTAAAATTGTTCGGAGTGCAAAGGGTTAAATTAAGAGAGCAGGGAAGCCAAACAGCAACGTTTCTGTTTCGTCCATTTTAAATAGTTGGGAATCAATTTTCTGATATTGAGAATTAAGAAAATTTCTCAACCATAAATTCTTATAATTTATATACTATTTCTCACAATTATTGCTGGCAATTATTATTAATTCGAAAAGCCGAAGAAACCAAATAGAAATCTTTTCCTTTAACGATTTTAAAATGTTCAGGATTAATTTGCTGATTTTGCAAGAAGATGGAAACTCAGATAAGTTAGACTAAACTTATGTTTCTGCAGTTATCATACTGTTTCGATACCTCTGCGGCTTATTTCTTGCAGAAACATATAAAATCCGCAGTCTAGTTATGATTCAATGCTGCCAGTTCTGCAACTATAAGCGCAGTCATTGCAAGTGAAACGATGCGTTTAATATTGATTTCATCCATCGATAAAGGTTTCCCTCGTGACGTAATAAGAATTACAACAGTGTTATAATATAAGCATTGCCAGGCCAAAGACAATCACAGAATATAGTTGATCGTTCGATAAAATAATCGAGAATTTTATCGAACAAGTTATTCCGTTGATCCTGTAATTACAAGCATGTATATTTTATGAACATCTTTTTTCCTAACGTTTGCGGTAAATAGATAGCTGAGGCGCCAATGGGTTTACCATGACCAGCCTCACGATCATCATTACCGTAATCACCATGACGGATATTCGCACCTGATACGGAATCTTTTTATTCAAAACGTTAGATATAAGGATTATTCTCAATTAGGTACAAGAATAGCAAGAATACTCCTTGCAACAGGGATATTGCGAATATCCTTGCGATAATACTGGCAAGCTTCTCACAGTTCGGATTCTGCACTCGTGTTTGTGGTTATTTCAAGCATATGCATGAATTTTTTCAAGCGAAAATAATCATAATTGCAAGAGTTAGATATTTTTTTGTAAAACATGTATCGAGGAGTGGTTCCGAGTACCACTTTTTAACAATTTTAGAACATTTTTGTTTACTTGAACTGATACAAATTTGTCAGTAGGATTTTGCACGTGTGTACGTGGCTGTTTAAAGCGCATGCTCGAATTTTTTCAAGCGAAAATAATCACAAATGCACAAACTATAGTTTTTATTATGATATATGTTTCAAGGGATACCCAGATTTCGAGCACCGTTTTGTAACAATTTTAGAACTTTTTTATTTAGATTAATTGTTGCAAATTTTTCAGTAGGATTTTGCACATGTATTTGCAGTTATTTCAAGCATATGCACGATTTTTTCAAAATGAATATAATCAAAATTGCACGAGTTATAAATTATTTTATAAAACATGTTTCAAGGGGTATCCTGTTTTTGAGTGCCATTTCCAATCGCTATAAATTTTCTTCAAAAGAACTGTTAAACATTTTACAGTAAAATTTTGCAGTAAAACAATAAAAAAATTGCAGGACTTATATATTTCTGTAGAAACGTTGTAACAACTTTTAACCATCATTGTCATAGTAATTATTAAACTTTTTACACTCTGATTTTTGTTATTTTCGACGATTTTATTTCTCTAAATTTCTCTGAATTTCTTAATTAAATAAAGGGGAGTCGTAAAATTATTAAATAAATTAATAATAATTTCCAGTGCGACGATGATACGTGTCTCTCGGTGTCTCACAGCGTAGTTTAAGTAACACCCGTTTCACAACCGGCATGCTACGTATACGTGTCGCTCCACCGGTGACTTTTTAATATAATATAATGTAATCGTCATTTCATAATCGTTAGGGATACAGTTTATCGTTTATGTAATCGGGATGAACGACGAGCAATCAAATATCTTGCGTAAGTGATCGTAGCCATTTGGACATTTACACTGAGTCATCTGGATATTTGATCGCGGACATTCTTTGGCCGTGTGTGTCGCCGATCATGCCAATAACGGGTCAAAATAAAAATTTAATATCGAAAGAATATTTCCACGTCGTAATTTACTATTTGTTAAAGTACCTCCTGCTATTTATTGCTGCATTATTATCGTTAGTATATTCTGTCTGAACAAATACTACTGAATTTACTTACCACCCATGTAAATACGAAACCGGAATTTTTTCTATATAGGAAAAATACACATTTATTCGTTGAAAATTTTCGAGAATAGTTTATTCTTCTTTATTTTTTTTTTATTTTTCACGTAACTCTTGGCAATCGTAATTTCTCCAACATATTTTTCACAATATCGAATACCTAAATAAGTGCTATTAATAATTATAAAAAATGGTGAAGTTGTTAGTTCGAATTTTTGATAAAGTTATTATATTTTCTAAAGTGCCAGTTTAGTTTACCTCGATGACTCACTGTACGCGCATCGTGCAACTAGTTGAAACATTAAACGTCGATTACCTAACAAACAGTTTCGTCGAATCGGTTGTATAATTGAAGCAAGGGAAATTCAAGTGACGGTTATTTTTTTTTTTTTTTTTAAACAAACTACAACCAAGTTGCACAAGCTTGCGCATTTTCTCGGTCGTTGGACCATGTATAATGGCCGCACGTAATTCTACATGTTACCCATTCGAAGCAGCACGGGACGATCGAAGTACTCTGAATCGCTTACAATGATCGGAGATCTATGATATTCGGGGAGTCCGACCACTGTGATCAGACTTTCCATCACCACTTATGTAAGCGAGATTTCTTAACAAACGTTTGCTCTATACGATTGTTTAAATAGTAGATTGTATCGCAAATGCTCAGCAATTAACTACAGCGAAGTCTCGTTAAATGCGATCAATTTGAAACGTTGCACCAATCGTGTACGAACTTGAATACAAACATCGAGACCAGAGGGGTATACTCTAAAGAAGTAAAAATAATATTGTTGCAGTTATCCTACAGTTATTCGAGCAGGTAAAACGACTGGAATATTTTGTACTGAAGGTCACGCGAAGGTCATCGTATTATAAATAGTTGGAAAAGATTTTTTATTCCATCACGCTGCTACATTTCATAAGATTTTTATGTAAAAACATAAATAAAGACCAAAGACTAAGTAATTTGTTTCTATAAAAATTATTATCGAAATGGGAGTAAAATACTATAGCGGCATTTAACGCGACATTACTGTATACATTGCAGCGTTGCTATATTTAAAGTAAACATAAAAATAATTCAAAATGTTAAACATTAAATTAAATTTAAAAGAATAGAAATAATTTAAAAATGACTACGCTTAAAAATAATTAATAACAAAATTAATTCTCGTGCTATTTGATGGTAAATATTGATAATTTTAATATTTATAATTATTGAATTTTTGTAGAAATATTCGGCAGAAATTTTGATTCCAATATGGCGACGTCATTATGGTCGTCAGGATCGCTATGGGTTACTATGTCTTCATTACCGATAACAAGGCAAACAATCGTCAAACTGTTCAGCCAGTGGTAGACAGAGCGCAGACAACAATGACGGAAATTGCTCGTATCGATTCTCGGCGGACGTCGGTTGAATTCGCGATTAATTCGCGCGATGGCAGTGTTCGCGAATAGTTGGCAAATCGTATAGAAACCGCTCCACCCACAATCTTTAAGAATGTATGCGTGTTACGCGGGAAAGCTGACACCGCGAGCGATATCGCTTCTCCGAGAAACTTTAATCCTCGTCAATGACTGCGTATTCAGGCATACTGGGTGGTTGATTAGTTTGCAAATTGGATACAAACACTGTATAATATGCATGGTTTGCACACACTGTAAAATATGAATTGGATACAAACACTGTATAATATGATTTATATACAGAGACTGTATAATATGTATTGTATACATGCACTGTAAAAATGAATTGGATACAAACACTGTATAATATGCATGGTATACATACACTGTATAATATGCATGGTATACATACACTGTAAAATATGAATTGGATGCAAACACTGTATAATATGT
>CM052095.1:10020910-10043776 GCA_028453745.1 Agapostemon virescens | reverse complement strand
AATTGAGTGAATTATATAAAAATTGATATTGCATAAAATTGAGTGAACTGTATAAAAATTGAAATGTGGGGAAATTGAGGCAATTGCATAAAAATTAAAATGTGGGGAAATCGAGGTAACTGCATAAAAATTAAAATTGCATAAAATTGAGTGAATTATATAAAAATTGAAATTGCATAAAATTGACTAAACCGTATAAAAATTGAAATGTGGGGAAATCGAGGCAACTGCATAAAAATTAAAATTGCATAAAATTGAGTGAACTATATAAAAATTAAAATTGCATAAAATTGACTAAACCGTATAAAAATTGAAAAGTGGGTAGGAAGGCGATGCTTGACCCACTTTTCCCAATGAACAGTATAAAAATGGGCCTGTGAAGAAATATTTCGGAAAATTGCGATGGCGATCGTACCCTTCCACGTGCGTATCACGATTCGCCGATACTGGACGCGAATTTAGGATTGCTCAGCGGCTTTGGCGATCGTGTAAACGTTCTAAATGCGCCTTTTTGCTCCGTGTCGAGATTACTTCATCATATTCTTGCTGGTACCGGCTCACGGTTTTCTTGTTGCATTACGTAGCCTGTGCTGGATACTGCGGCAGTCTACCAAATGTAAAGTGTCGTAACTATCTCTCTTACCTTTTAGCGTGGGGAATTAATTTCTTAAGAGGTTGCAAGTTTTCCTATTCGCGAGTTATCGCCGTCGGACTGCCGCTGCTAAGCGAATTATTCTACCGACCTATTACCTACGGTTTTCGGACGCTTACGTAAGGACAGATATTTTCAGATTATAGTACTCGAACACCGATATCAATCGGAGAACATTTCGCCCCGTTGCTATAAATACCAGCATCCAGAAACATTGCGAAATGGCATATTTTTGTATCGTCTTATGGACGCTGGAATCTCGTTCGATGATCATCCGAGAGACACTTCTTCGAACATTCAGGAAACCCATCTATTTCTGCTCGATCATGCTTGTCACTGGAACTATTTCCTCCTAATTATCCATTGTCTCTTCCTGTGCCATCGAAATTAATGGTCGATGATGAATTTCTGAATGAACTGTTTTAGGGGATGATGGTTGTTCTGTGGATCATTGTATCGTTCGCGATATCTCGAGATCGATATCCCCCAATGCGGACGATGAGTTAGTAATTTTTAACTGGAACGTTCTTGCCAAACATTCTGCAGACGATGGTTCTGTTAAGGATTCTGCAATGCGGGCACTGTAGTGCAACATAACGTCATTGGTCAAATGCCATTGTGCCACTTTGTAGAACGGCTGATAAGCCGGAGACAGACTTTATACGTGGACGACAAGACTGTGTGACAAAACAAGGACTGTCACCATTTTATGTAACGTTTATGTGGGCAGGCAGGTGAAACAAGGACTATTAGATTTTTTAAAGAATTGCTGGTGGTGAAATAAGAGCTAGTAGACAGTTTAAACAAATGCAGGTGGTGTAACAGTGGCTGTTAGACTTTCTAGAAAATTGTAGATGGTGAAACAAGGACTATCAGACGTTTTAAACAATTGTAGGAGGTGCAACAAGGACCACTAGACTTCTTAAAAAATTGTAGGTGGATAAACAAGGATAATTACACTTTTAAAAATTGTAGTTAGTGAAACAAGGATTGTCAGACATTTTAAAAAATTGCAGGTGGCGAAATAATTACACTTAAACTTTTTAAAAAATTGCAGATAGTAAAACAAGGACTAGTAGACTTTTTAAAAAATTAAAATAATCCTCGAAGAGGTTAGCAAGCTTCCAATGCATAAACTGTAAAGTTTCCAAGAAACAATATCAAAATCTTAATCTAAGGAATAAAGTATAACGATGTACGAATGAAATGTTAATCTTCCAAAAGGGTTGGTAGTTATTTCTCAGTGGACCGTTGAAATTCCACGAAGCTGAAGTATAGTATGCCGTGGAATAACTAAATTGATTCTCCTCGGTAGTTCGACAGAACCGTCGGTTCTGTATTCCGTCAGATTGCCCGGTTCTCAGGGACAGGTTTCTCGAGAAAACGAGAAAAAAGGATGCAGAGGAGGCGCATCTCTTGCACTTGCGGTGCAAGCCTGGTTCGACAGCGGCTCTGACCTTGTCTGGGTGTTCACCCCGCGCTCCCTAGCTGGTTGATTCGTTGATTCGTTGGTCGGCTGGTTCGTTCGTTTGAGCTGTTTGCTTGGCCAACGTCGACTTTGGGGCCACGTCGAGGCAGAGCCGGCTCTGCTTATGTAATTCGAAGCGGGTCACGGCCAGACACACTCGAAAACCCGCCTTTCGCCGCCGACATTTGAATCGACCGCATTGCAGAACGCTCGATAGAAACGTTTCGCGTGAAAACTTTCGCGACGAATGTTACCCGAGACCAGACGCGCCTTTGTTCGACCGAGCCAGCCCCGGTTGCATAATTTAACACCCTCATAATCAATACTCTTTCCCATTTTCTTTTTTCACTGCCCCCTGCCCTCTTTTTTCAGTTATTACTCTGCGAAATAACAAATTCTTTGCGAGATACTCTCGCGACCGTCGACCCTTTGAATTTCGATGCATATAACCGCGAGACGTTCCTTTCAGGTTCGAACAGTCTTCTTCTGTGCAATGGCTTTTTCATACTGACCGATCGAATCTATTTAAAAGTTCTTTTAAATGTTATATTTATTGATTGGAAAAGCGTGTATTTCTGCTAGGCGATTTACTTTCAATTTGTTGTAGTGCTTGTTTTGGTACATTGATCATGTAAAATGTCTAATAGCTCTTGTTTCATCTGTAATTGTATTTATTTTGTCGAGTAGAATTTTTTAAAGCTCCGCTAGTCCTTGTTTCACCATCTACAAATTTTAAAAGGTCCAACAGTCTTTCTATCACCTGCAACAATTTTTTAAAACATCTGGTAGTCCTTGTTTCACATTCTGCAATGCTTTTAAAAGTCTAATTGTATTTATTTCTCCACCTACAATTTTTTAAAATGTCTAACAATCCTTGCTTCACTAGCTACAATTTTTAAACGTGTAATTATCCTTGTTTGACTACCTGCAATTTTTTAAGAAGTCTAGTAGTCCTTGTTACACCTCCTACAATTTTATAAAATGTCTACTAGTCCTTCTTTCACATTCTGCAATTTTTTAAAAAGTTTAAGTGTAATTATTTCGCCACCTACAATTTTTTAAAATGTCTGACAATCCTTGTTTCACTAGCTACATAAAGTCGTGCCTTTAAAATTTGTCAACTCCTTGCAAGATTATTTTCGTCATCGTAATAACAAATAAAACAACTTTTGCAATAATCGTACGCCTGGAGAACGGCGATACTCATGGTCAATGGATTAAATCCGTCGATTCGATTGACGGGGATAACGCGAACCTGACGATTTCCGTCAACGGAGGGTTAAATTATGTAATCGAGTTAAACCAGTCGCGATTGGCGCGACGATATTCCGCGTGAAAGGGTTAAAGCGAGCGAACAACCTTGTTCCGAATCGACCGGAGCAAACAAATCTTCGTGGCCCTGGCGAACACAAAAGAAAAAAGAAAAATAACGTATGGACACGCAAGAATGGAGGCTGTCATGGGGCAGCCATGAGGCCGATCACTTTTTAGAACGCCGGATCGTAAAAACTGAGATTTACGAGGGCGCGTAATTTATGTAATCCAGGTCGGGGGTATCGGTAAAATTAGACAACCCTTCCGCGCGCGTGTCCCCTCCGGCGTGCATGTACAACGCCGTATCGGTCCGTCGAGCGGGGAAACAATAAGTAACAGTTTATGGCTGTTCTTCGACGTGGGCGAAGACCACGGCGACGCGACACCGAAATAAAGGGTTGGCCCCACCTCTAAATAGAATTAACTATAGTAATTATTCGGCGGAGCAGACCGTGGAATTTAATCGGTCCGGTTGCTGCTATTGTTAGTCCGCTGCCATAGGTTTTGCATACGAGGCGTTGCTTCCATCGCATAAATTGCTAAACGAGATTAATTAATTTTCTTATTCTTCTTTGCTGGCGTCTGCGAACCCCGCACGTTCTGATCAACGTGCAAATCCTAATTAATTAATTTTAGCTTCGTTGCTCATTCCATTTTTCCTTTGCGGTCACAGGCGATTCTGAACCGAACTGGACAACGGTAAAATCGACTAGGAAAATTGTTATTCGTCGAGGAATCAGAAATTTAGCATTCTATTATTTTAAATAATTTTTATACTATATTACGAATGCTACAATTAAATGCTTATTCTCATTTTTCATTGAAAACACTTGTGAACTCAACTGGACACGATAAAATCGGCTAGGAAAATTGTTATTCGTCAATGAATTGTTAATACGACATTCTATAATTTTAAACAATTTTTAAATTGTATAATGAGTATGTAAATTAAACTGAGCTATCATAATAATCAATTAATTTCTGCCTGATTTTATATTCAAACGTTTCACAGTTCCCTTTGGAACATTCTTCAACTTCGAACGATTCCAGCGCCATTTACAAAATGGCTACCGGTCCACGCCCACCGGGGGATAAAACTCACCGGAAATTCTCCAAGAAAATCTACCGACAGCGTTTTAAAAATTCCACCGACCACAGAAACGCTTTCCGAAAAGCGGCAACGTGCGTATCGAATAATAGAAGCTTCAAGGTTTCCAAAAAGTCTAAAAAGATTGCTTCACAACGTTTCCCTTGGAAGTTTCACCAATTCGAAGCGATCGAAAGTCCTCCAAGACCCAGAAACAGCGACTTGACGTTCCGCTGGATTTTCGCAACAGCAGAAGCGCCTGTTTCGCGAAACAATGGGCGACGATGTTCGTTTCGATTATTTTCCGCGCGCGCAAAAAAAATAAAAAGAACGATCGTGGGTAGGTTGACGGGTGTTGCATCGCTGCGAGCGTTGCAGCGTACCCCGCATTGCATTTCATAACGGTCCACGACGGTTCCAGTATCTAACGCGCTCGTAACCTTTTCGTACGAGTTTCTATTGTCGACCGTTTCAGGCTCGAAGACGGTGACGAAATATCGGCGTGCATTATGCCGGCTCACCTGCGATTAACCGCGAGTAGGTGCCGCGAACCTAACCGACGACCCCGCGGACGAACCTCGACGATCGGCGAGTTGCGAAATGCAGCAGGATGCGCTCCCGTGAAAGTCGGGAGCGCAGGCCGTTCCTCCCGTTTCGCCGGGCTTAGGCGAATACGTGCAGAAAGACATTTCGTAACGAGCTCGTGATCTAGGTGATCACCGAGCCAGAATGCGACGATCTATGAAACCCAACGCGCCAGCCGCGAACGATCCCTTCGATCGCGCTAAAGGAAGTCTTGCGCAATGTCGCGAAACCTACGAAACGAGAGGCGTTTCAGCGTTCATTAGGGACGCGCCATTTTCGATGATTTGTTCGAGTAATGGTATCGAGGTACAATGTCGATAGAAATTGAGAATGTTACATAATTCGCGCTATGTCTATTTTAAATTTGTTCTGGACGCTCGAGGTAGGTCAATCTGGGTCAAACATGCACAAACGATAGGATGAAGAAGATTGTGACTTTTTTTAGTAGGGTGTAAAAGTGGTTTTCAATGTACATAGTCGCACAAGGTTAGTTTAAATTAATTCTGGAAGCTCTAAGTCGTTCAAACTAGTTCAAACATGAGCAAATGTTGGAATTCGAAAGTTGTGACTTAGTTTAGTAGGGTTTAAAGGTGGTTTTCAATGTACATATTCGCCTAAGGATAGTTTAAATTAGTTCTGTAAGCTCGAAGTAGTTCAAACAAGTTCAAACATGAGCAAATGTTGGAATTCGAAAGTTGTGACTTATTTTGCTAATGTTTAAAGGTGGTTTTCAATGTACATATTCGCCTAAGGATAGTTTAAATTAGTTCTGTAAGCTCGAAGTAGTTCAAACTGGTTCAAACGTGGGACAAGAATAAAATTAGAAGGCTGTGATTTAGTTTGCTAGGGTTTAAAGGTGGTTTTCAATGTACATATTAGCACAAAGTTAGTTTAAACTAGTTCTGGAAGCTCGAAGTAGTTCAAACTAGTTCAAACATGGGCAAATGTTGGAATTCGAAAGCTGTGACTTATTTTGCTAATGTTTAAAGGTGGTTTTCAATGTACATATTCACGCAAGGTTAGTTTAAACTAGTTCTGAAATGTTCTTCAAATGTTGGAATTCGAAAGTTGTGACTTAGTTGCACATTTTATGCATTCACAACAGAATGGACGAATGCAATTCCTAATATTAAAAATGTGAAAGAAATTAATGAATTTCTACGTATGACATAACCTGTTCAAAGATGTTGAAGTAAGAAAATAATTTGTATACAACTCTCGTGTTTTACGAGGAACGTATGTATGTATTCAATTCATGAAGTTAGGTTAGATTTGCCAGCCGATCGACCTGTTATAAGAGGTTCACGCTGTAATTACCAAGATTGTTGATAAACAGGCAGTTTTATGCATTCACAACAGAAACGGAGAAATCCAATTCCTAATATTACAAATGTTAAAAGTAACCGATGAATAGCCGCGTTGCATAACCTATTAAAAGCGTAGAAGCAAGAAACGAAATGTGTAAGCGTCTGTTGCGTCTCACAATCGAAGACCGTTTAGCTTGCACAACCGGCGCAGTCTAGTTATCAACAAAGCATGTTATTCGACGGGGGAAGAGCGTGGTTGAAAATTTTCGAACTTTCACCAATTGGAGGATCGGTCGTTCGTCTTGCGAAACCGAAGATAATCGTGCCAGATAAAAGTGTTAGCGTACGCGAGATCGCGTGACATTTGTCGCTTTCGGTTCGCGCCGAGGTGGATGCAGTCGAAATGCATTCGGGATCGCGAGGTTTATCAGGTGGGGAATGCTAATTACCTGGACGGTAGCTTTCTTCCGATAAAAGGGAGTTCCGCGGAGTCGTCGATGAACTATAATCGTGATTACGCAGAAGCCCGGGCGCGCGCGCTTACGTAAGGTACGAGGTGGTGTCTTGATTAAATATTAATATTACTTTAATTGCATCGTACACGTTGATTGTGCTCGGATTAAGATCTCCTGTTCGACGATATCCTCACCGCGTCCCATTATATGCGCACGATTTTCGAGTTACTTTGTTACGCCGTCTCTCTAACTGTCTTCTGTTGCATCATCGCCGTTGTCGTTAAGTATCAGTGAATCACTTTCCATCCACTGATCAACGGATGGCCTCATTTGGCTAACTACTTCGTGAGTCAAACCATTCCGTTAAGGTAACCGGCGGGTTAATGTTGCCTCCGGAGCGTTAGTTTCTTCTGAAATTTCGATTCGCCGATCTTGGATCCTCTGGCATTGAGAGATTGCTGACTTACTCGCTCCGTGCCCAGATCATTCGGGTACAAAGCATCATTCACGACTTCCCAATTGTTCCAAAAATACTGCATCATACTAACTCCCTCAAATACCTAGACCCAATACTTTGCCTGGCCCAATACACTAGCGCCATCTGTTTCTGTAAAAGTAGCCACGTTAAAACAATAGTCCTCCTATCAAATTTCTAGGGTCTGATAATTTGCGACTTCCCAATTCTCCCAAGGATACTGCGTCACAACTAATCTCCTTTCTGAAGTTCCTGGACCCAATACATCGCCTGGCCCAATACACTAGTGCCACCATTTTCTCTAAAACTAGCCACGTTCAGATAATGATCCTCCTACCAAATTTCCAGGATCTGATCATTTGCGACATTCTAGTTGTCCAAAAAAATGCTGCATCACACTGTTCTACTTCTTCAAATCCTAGGACCCAATACATCGCCTGACCCAATACACTAGCGCCACCTCTTCCTTCAAAGCTAGCTACATTCAGACTACGACCCTCCTACCAAGTTTCCAAGGGTCATCGAGCTGGTTTAACTTCATTCATTACAGAAAAGATTGAGCTAATGAAAATATTCCTACTTCGAAGAAATTACTTGATTCCCGAGACGATGACAGCAGGCAGATGCTACTAATAGATTGCGAGTTTTGAAAACGATCGAGCAAGCATTACGAACCGGAAGTGCTCGGATAACCTAAAAATTTTGTTAATCCTCAGAAAAAAATTCCGGTTTCATATTTACGTAGCAGGTAAATTAACCTGCGAGGTTAAATATCTCCGCGAACAGTGTCGACGACAGTCCCAGCCAATAGACGCGATGGTAAAGCCTCGGTAAGAGGTAGATCAGAATCCTTGCGAGCCTTGAGCCTCCAGAATTCGATGATGGAGGGAGGAGGCGACATTCCTCGCGGGGGCTCGTTAAAAATGAACTCCGCTGGAGCGGATACGCCCGACAGCTGATTAATTGGCGCTAACTATAGACACTATAATAATAATAATACTTGGGGAGCTTGCGGTTCGTAGGCTTACAGATACACACGCGAACCCAGGCATTGCAGAATCCATGCCGCAACTTTTCGTCGCGCGAAACGATCGCGCAACCGGCCGCCATGATGAAAGCACGCCGCTTGTTGATTAATCGAGAATGGTTGCGCTTCGAGCCGGCCCGATCATCAATTTCCGTCATCCGTTTGTCTCTATCTGCTAATTGTGTTATGATTCCAGATTCCAGCCTCGGCGAAGCCACCTTTTATAACGGTTCGTTTATTTTTTAAGTTCAGTCCTGATCGAGCAACACTGGCGCACGTGCGCCGGCCATTAGGCTTTTTCCGAACGGGCTATGTATAGATCAACCTATAATTTTTCGACTCCCCTTGTCCGAACCCCTTGGCGATGGTTTGAACTTGTTTGATCTCGCTTTTATAAAGTTTGATGGGTTTGAACTTGTTTAAACTGGTTTCACAATGTTTGGGATTTTAGGACGAATGCACATTGCGAAACTGTGTACTCAAAATTGGTTTTTCACATGTGCAGAGTGAATAGCAATCTTTTTCTAATGATTGCCAGTGTTTGAACTTGCCTGAACTGGTTTGAACTGGTGTTGACACTTTCAGGAGGAATCTAAATGGATATTATGGAAATGTGTATGTTCGTAAGCACGTTTAAACATGAGAGTGAACGAAATGGTGGATGCTGTTCAAACAGCCCTAACAATAAACACAGAAAATGGCGCATTCTAATTTTTTTAATTTAAGATTGTCGAAATTGCAATAAAGATGTGCCCGCAGATAATTCACCAAATTTATTTCTGTTCAATAATTATTCATATTTTCTTTATTATATGTTTTATTTATTATTTTTATGAAGTAATATAAAATGGCCACTTTTAGTGCCCCACAAGTCTAGCAGTAAGACGAAGACGGATGACAAGAGTGGCGAGAGGAAAATGGGAAAAAGCAAGACAGGACAACACGTCGAAATGGTAAAAGAAGAACTCTCGTAATATGGTAATGCCACGTGCCCGTTGGGGCAGAAACGTTACATAATGGCACACAGGAGTACGGGAGACATCGCGATACACAAACTGGCTGGCTATCAGAAATCTTGAAGACATTATGCAACGGACATGAGAGCAACAAAGAATCGAGAACATCATTACGGAGGTGTAGGGACGTGATCCGTAAACTTGATCGTCATTTACACGATGATCGACCTTCAGCTCTGATTTCTGAAAACCGTTTCAGAAATTTCTGATTAAAAATAAAAATGTCACTGACAAATTTCCTTACGCACAGACAATACAATAATCGAAGAACCCTCTAGCAAAATTTTACAATCGTATTGGAGGAAATGTAAAAATATTATTATAAATAATTTTTATACACTTTGTTATTTAATAGCGCACAGTATTCTGGGATTCCCGCGATGTTCTGCTGATTAGTTCGAGCCTAAACTCGAGGGCGTTTGGAGCACATTTGCCAGAGCAATTCACAAAAGAGTAGAGGCGCGTGGTCAGTTCGGATAATCGAGGTTCCGGTTTATCGTCGATACAACGAGTAATTGTAGTCTGAACTGTGCCGAGTTTGGTATCGGTTTAACCAGAAAAATGCGAGGCATGCGTCCGTAGAGGTTTCAGTAAAGAATCGTTGGAAATAAGAAAGTATTGTTATTGTTTATTTATTTCATAATTTTCTACGTTCGAGGGTCTTCTAGTTTTCGACGTTTTTGAACGATTCTTTCTATGCAAACGATCAGAGATCGAAGAGTAGAGTTCTGCGTATGATTGAAGCGACATTTAGAACAAAAAATTTTACACATACATCGAGGCATCGTGGTTCCTTTGTTTAATTGGATGGGTCGGATTGATTTCCTGGTTAGGGTATAATCGCGCTTCCACGAGTTTCAAGATTTTTGCTGCTCCCATCTTCCTCGGATTTCGTTCCACCCGTGCGTGAATAATGAACCCGATTTCTATTGTTCTTCCAAATGTCCGTTATCCATTGTTCCAGCTCGATGAAAACACATGAACGCCCACACATTTTAAGAACAAGGTATGAGTAACGGCAGCCGGGTTATTACGTAAAATGGCCTATTTTAGTTTCACCCTACCCCAACCCCCCTCCTTTTCCATTGCCAAATACATGTCATGAATCACTTGATCTCACGTACACTATCACTCGCCAGTCAAAAAAAATTTTATCAGGCAAAATTGCTATTCTTCCCTTTCGTTGTTGCACAAAATTGTTAAATCACGTATTCCACTATATATTAGGTCATAATAATTTTCTATGCATTTGTAAAATAGCAGAATGTTTAAATAATTTATAAAAATATTTAGGGCTTAAATAATTTCAAATAATTTTCAGGAGTCTCTTTTGTTATTTTACAAAATTGTTAAACCACGTAATCCACTATACTGTGGGTCATAATAATGTTCTGTTCATTTGTAAAACAGCAGAATATTTAAATAATTAAAAAAAATGTTTGGTGCTTAAAAAATTTCTAATAATTTTCAGGAGTCTCTGTCTGATCCTAATAATCCTTCTAATCCTAATAATCCTAATAATCTTTCTTCCATTTGTTAACAAAATACATAATTGCAAATAATGTTTCAAGGAACAGGTATTTAAATAATTTTTGGGAGTCAGTTTTCCCATTGTACAGAATTATTATATTCCATAATACATTGTATAAGGAGCTGTAATAATTTTTCTATTATTTGTTAACAAAATAAAGAATTGCAATTAATGTTTAAGGGGGATCCAGTGTTCAAATAATTATTAGTAGTCGTTGGGTCGATAATTCTGAAGGATTTTATGAAGGAACGAGGTCTAAGAATTCGTTCTTCGGTAAATGATTATTAAATGATTCGGGCTCCGCGACCTTGCAACCGTGTCGGAGCCTCGTTGCGCAACCTAATCTTTCAGGACATTGCTCTCGGCGTTTTATCCTTGACGACGCTATCAAATGGCGGGGGATTAATCGTTCTCGATTGATCACGTTCGATCTACACAGTTCCTCTCTATTTACCCGCGACCTTTATCGCCGCTGATACGCTTTTCCATATATAACGCAATGCCCACGCGAATTCGCGAGACTCTATCAGCCTATCTCTTCGCTATTCTGTTCAACTACTGTAATTAGAATTGATACCTTTTTCTAGCACACCCTATATATTTTCTTTGTTATTCGTACAGAGCAGGAGAAGACGAATCCAACGACTACCAACACCATACCTTTTCGATCATTCTATCTCTAGATATTCTGAAAAGTAGAAAACCTAATCGAAACCTAATTCCAAAGCTTATCTTTCAGACACTGATATCTCGAGCCAATGATCGCAATGGTGTGGTCATGGTACTCGTTGGACTCGTCTTTTCAGGCTCTACAAGAATATCGAAGACAATATATAGGGTGTCGTAAAACAACCATCCATATCAATCGGAGAAATCTTCGTACGATCATAATAGTCATTATACTCGTTCTACTCGTCTCTTCATACTCTCCAAGAATATCGAAGAAATTATATAGGGTGTCGAAGAAATCCGAACCATGTCACTCGCAGAGTCTTCAATTAATGGCAATGGTGTGGTCATCGTACTCGTCGGACTCGTCTTTCCAGGCTCCACGAGAATATGTAACAAAATCTACCGGGTGTCGTGGAAATCCGAGCCGCAAAGTTCGCAGAAGTCGCGGTAAAAGTCTGAGTAAATTAATTTCGCTCGAGCAGACAATAAAAACGGGTCTTCTCTATTCCGAAGAGACTCGGGCGCTATTACTGGATTACTATACCGGGAATTGCGTAACTTCGTTGAACCGTGCCGGTCGAAACGGCTCTAATGTCGTCGAAATTCCGTCTTCCCTCTGTCGTTCCGTTCGCGGTGTTCGTTTTTAAAGACGATAACGGTCGTAAAGCAGGTTACGTGTTGCTCTTATGCCCGTGGGCACCAATGTAAAGCTCACCTCGTAACATCTAACTCGAAGGAACGAGTTACTCAACGTGCTGATTGTTACGTGAGCGGTAGTTCTGTAACAAGGCGTTACAGCGTCCCTCGTTACGAATTCGTTGGATCAAGCGTGAAATGAAATAACGTGACGAGAATATCGGCGGCGTCCCGGCGACCATAATCGCCGTTTGATTTTCCTCGGCCACCTCGACAATTCTGGGAAGGACCCTCAAATTTCACCGGCGAGCAAGTCCCCTTTCCACGGGCATCCGGCGACCATAACTCCCGCCGCCGGAGCAGACGATAATTACCGGCGTTGTCGAATTCCTTCGTAATTTATGTAAGACCGGTGAAATTGTTCGCGTCGCGCCTTCTTTCTTCCGGTATCCTCCGATTCCAATGGAAGAGGCCCAATTTTTCTTCGATCCTTTGCCTCTTGATCGAATGCCAAGCGAATGTTGCGTGATTCGCGCAAGTTTCGTTTGCACCGTTTGTAGAAATGATCAGCCTTGTTAAAAAGAATTGTCACTTAGTGGATAACGAAGTTTTCACCTCGTATTAAAATCTGGTCGATGTTGGTAATAATAAATCGACGCGCCATGATGTTAATTTTAGGATTAACATTTTTAAACAACGCAATGAAATGGCGTTCCATGTGTTAATTAACACTTTAACTGCCAGAACAACAACCTCAAAAATTCCACAAAATCAAAGTAATTTATTTGATGAATGAACAATTTAAAATTTTAAATATACGACTCATAGTTAACCTTCGACCTTATCGTATTCTCCAGATTTCAATGAAATGTAGTGCAACGATTATATTAATGTACAAATTTATTTTTAATAATGGACAAATTATTCTGTCACCTATATGTGGGTGACATGGCAGTCAAACTGTTAAACATATTCTACTCCAAAGGGGTACTCCAAAGGGAATCAGAATACAAAATGGCTGTCTAGCAGTCTGGCCAACTACAGTGAATCACTTTAATATTCGGACACTATACAATTTTCACTTTGCAGCATTGTAATTTTGTTCACGATGAAGAAACAAAAAAATTAATTCTAAATTATATTACTGTATAGGGTCTAGTTAATAAAAGCATAATTTTTAGTTTTTAGTTTTCCACATTTAGTAAATTTACTAATACTCATTGTACTAGTTGAGATCTGGAGAATAGAAGAAGGTTGAAGGATAACTTTGTTCCGTATATTTTAAGTTATCAATTATTGCTTCGTTGAATAAATTGCTTTGATTGTATGGGATTTTTGTCGTCGTTGATTGGCCAGTTAAAGTGTTAAACAAGGAACAGTTCGCGATCGAATATATAATAGGTGGAATCGTTGTTACGTACCGTTTCTGATGCAAAACTTCAGGTGAAACAATTTGTCGAAGCTTTCGCAGAAAGCGACTTTCCCCTCGGTATTATTTGGAAAATAAGTTGAGCCGATTGAAAACTGAAAATAGCGTATAGTATAATTTCAAGTGATTATCTCCATCCTGTTCCACATAAAACGAGCCCCGGGAGCCCAGTTCGAAACGCATAAAACTCGCATAAACTTTCATAACCGACCGTACGGCTTCTATAACGTTTAATTCTATATCGCGAAAATGCATCAATGTTGTAATTTTCTCGAATAGGATAACAAACTGCCTGTAAATATCAATGCGCATGAAATGTCAACGCAGTCCATTCACATAATCGCGTCGAGTTCACGTGCCGTATCGTATTAAAACGGCGTCGTATTAATTACACCGTGCACAATGGAAGCACCGTAAATCAAAAGGAAAGAGTGCCACGAGGAAGTATCAGTCGTCCCCTCTTTAACAATCTTTTTAGCATAACTCCTCGAACTCATGCTGGACGATTCAGGACGAAATCCTAGGCGAGGTGTTGCATTTGTGAGAAAAATTAATTGGTCAAATACAGAACACTAAACACATTTAGAGAATGTAAAAATACTGCATGGCTTTCGACGCCAGAAAGTTGTCAAGAAAAGATACGAATGAAGCTCTTGCATTTTGCAAATTGATACAATGTTTATTTTGCATGAAAGATTACTGAATTACGAGCAAAACATCAAAAACATTGAGAAAATATAAAAATACAATATTGTTTTTGATTCTGTAAAATGATTAAACAAAAAGATTGAAGTGTATGAACACCCTGCATCTTAGGGATTATTACAATTTTTATTATGCATAAAGATATCAAAATCAATAATCTTCAATTATTTATAAATATTAAAAAGGCATTAGAAAAGGTTAAAAATATTATAAATAAAGAAGCAAATTTCTATCGAGTTTCCATTTCTATCCATTTTGTTTTAATTCCAAAGGGAATCAGACTTACAAAATGGCTTCCTGTGTCCTGTGAAGCTCCAACAGTGTGGCCAACCAAATAAAGTAAATGTACGCACTGGACGTACATAACCTGTACTAAACAGAAAAGTCTAACAACTTCGACCGTAATTTGTTCATAACAAATCTAAGAAGGTGGAATATTAAAAAGTATCGATACATCACTTTCAATTAATTATAATTATTAAAGAAGCAAATTTCTATCTAGTTTCCATTTCTACCCATTTTATTTTAACTCCAATGAGAATAAAAATTACAAAATGGCTTCCGTAGAGTTCCAACAGTCTGACCAACCGAATAAAGTAAACGGACGCTCCAAAGGGAATTAAAATTACAAAATGGCTGCCGTATCCTGCAATCGACAGACTTCTTATTTTGCATGAAGCTCCAACAGCCTGATTATTATTGCAATATTAATATAAGGAATAAAATGGTTCGACGATGCCTCTAATTTTTGACTTTCTATGAAATAAAACGTGTTAGAGAATAATTGTTTTTTATTTTCCACGTTTCTATGCGTCGAAACGGCGGTCGCGAGCGATTGAATGCTGCCATTCGAGGTGGGACATCTTAAAACCGTCGTGTGACATAACAAAGGTTTTCGTGGAACGAGTTTGAACGATGATTTTCGAAACCTGTCGCCGGCTTCGTCGCTGCGAAATTATTTGCCACCGCATTGCGTAAGATCACATAGATATAGGTTATTGCGTAACAGCCATTAATGCATTTAACGACTCTTACGTTGAAGTATATTGGGTGGTTTTGAGCTTGAACGTTGCAACGGCCGATTAGGTTCGCGTCGGAAAACGTGGACGTAAATCCGCGTTCAGCTTTCTGGTTTACCCTATGACGCTTAGCCTGCAAAACAGATCCGTTGGTCAACCGAATTTATTGGCCCGCGAAATTTTATGCCGAATCAAAATTGTCTGCGTCGATTGCTATGCATGCGTCGAGTTTCATTCTATCCGCAACGCTAAATCATAACCTAAGTCAAAAGATCGTTTGCAGATTTCGATTTTTGCATTTTGTTGAAGTTATAAAATTGTTCCATTCGATTTTATATTTTAGTGAAAATTATACACGTTTTAAAAACTTAAATCTTGTTACTTTTTGGAAGACTGTATACAGTTGGAAATTTTAATGCTCGCTAGGTTTTTTAATTTATTTATATTAATTCTTTGCACTCGAATCTGAGGCATTAGTAAAAGTTGAAAAATATTGTTACATCGTTTATCAATTTATTGTGATTATTAAAGAAACAAATTTCTATCTAGTTTCTATTTTCAGCAATTTCTTTGGTACTCCAAAGGGAATCAGAATACAAAATGGCTGTCTGGCAGTCTGGCCAACTAAATAAAGTAAAAGCACGTTTCTTGGTTATGGAAAGGTTTGTGCGTTAATATTATTTATAAAAATTGTTGTAAGAGGAAACGCATTTCCAGGTTACTGTAATTTAACTATGGAACACTTCTATTTTGCATAAACATCCACAATCTAATTATATGAAACATTCTCTTCGAGTAAAAGTAGTTATGTGATCTCCAGGAGATTGTGTCGTGCACGATCAAACGTAACATACAAAATCCATTGCGACACATGAATCGAACAGAATAATAATGACAGTAATAGGACCATTAATATTATCATAATTTTATTAACATTCTAATTAATTTAGTTAAATTGTAAAATTGTAGCCATGAGGAATAAGTCGACAAATCTATTTCTCTGGCTATAATTTATTTAAGAAGAAAAAGCTAAAAATGTGAATAGACACATCCTCTAAAATTCTATAAAATAATAAATAAATTAAATGACCACTGTTGTAAATAATCTGGATATAAATACAATATAAAATTTATATTTGCATTTTATTTGTTTGCAACTGATGTCAAAGCATGAAATTAAATAATTAACACTTTCAGAGTTTTCAATTGAAGTTGAATGCAAGTGTCTGTCTTTCTCAATTATTTGCAATGGCCTAGAAATGACGTATTAACATTGTTAACCCTACTGACACTAAATAAACGTTTTCAAATGATGTACTATGCAATTATTGAGTTACGTTTCCTGCGTCGATCGCAAGAAACAGAAGTTAAATGTGAAGTGTCTTTCTTTCTTAATTAATTGCAATGACCTGGAAATAATATATTGACATTGTTAACGCCAGTGACACTAAGTAATCGTTTTCAAATGTCGTACCATACAATTACAGAATGTCTGCAATCGCATTCGTAGCAACAGTTTCAACAGATTTATTCAACGGCATAATGCAATAAAAATCGCGCAAATAGCGAAGCATAGGAGATTTCAATACGATTTTACGATTTCGTTTAAAAGTACGTTTGAAACATTCTAAATGGAATGCGTGTAATGTCCGATATACACTGGAGTAGCATTTAACACCGATTAAATAACTATTACGGTTAACGGGTTTTGAAAACCGGTAATTACTGGTTCACTTTAACTAATTTTTTAATGTAAATACTGACCGCAATGTTGTTCATATATACGAGCGGCGTGTGCGCGAGAGGCACGGTACCTACACGCACAGCTCAGAAATCGAAGGTACAGTTTGCTCGAGATATTCAATAGCGCAGAATTGTTGTTACATAAAGCGACCATTAAAAACAGTGACTATCATATACATTCAGCAAATGCTAGTAGATTGTAACTAAGTATTAGTTAGTCACTGGATACGCGTCAAATCGCTTAAACAGTGAGTAAACTTTCAGACAGCGCCGTTCCCTCGTCCCGCAAACTCTAAGGTGGCCTGACCGCTTTCCGAGAAGCCATAAACTTTTATTTAAACAATTTTGCTGAGGTAAAAGTTGCCAGTGCTATCTGTACACCCTTCTACAAACTTCAGGTTTTTGGAACGAGCCGTAAACTTTTATTTAGAAAATTGTTCGAAAGGGTGATGTTCCCATCACTACCTCTATACCTATCTGCAAACTCTGGGGTGTCCTAAAATCTCCAAGTAAGCCATAAATTTTTATTTAAACAATTTTGCAAATGGAAACATTCTCACGACTATTTGTACACCTTTCTGCAAAGTCCAAGGCGTCCTAAAGTTTTCAGATAAGTCACAAAGTTTTATTTAAACAATTTTGCAAAGGGAAACGTTCCCACTGCTATCTGTACACATTTCTACAAATTTTAAGTAGCCAGGATTTTGGAATAAGCCATAAATTTTTATTTAGAAAATTGTTCAAAAGGGTGATGTTCCCATCACTACCTCTATACCTATCTACAAACTCTGAGGTGTCCTAAAGTCTCCAAATAAGCCATAAACATTTATTTAAACAATTTTGCAAAGGGGAACGTTCCCATTACTATCTCTACACCTTACTGGAAACTCTAAGAGGTTAGGTTTTTGGAACAAGCTGTAAACTTTTCTTTAGAAAATTGTTCAAAAGGGTGATGTTCCCATCACTACCTCTATACCTATCTGCAAACTCTGAGGTGTCCTAAAATCTCCACATAAGTCACAACCTTTATTTAAACAATTTTGCAAAGGGAAACGTTCCCATTACTATCTCTACACCTTTTTGCAAATTTCAAGTAGCTAGACTTTTGGAATAAGCCATAACCATTCATTTAAAAATTTTGCAACATTCTCACAACTATTCGCACACCTTCCTGCAAATTCCAAGGTGCCCTAAGACTCTCAGATAAGCCACGATGTTTCACTGAAAGGAGTTTCCAAAGGAAAGTGCATCAGCCAGCTCGGTAGGTGTAAAGTTAAAATGGCGGCGGAAGTGGCGTTAACATTTTTAGGGGTGTTCCTGCGATTGCTGGCAGCCGATGAGTCAGCTTCAGCGTAGGATCGGCTTTCGTCGATTGGTTTTCTCATTCATGTTAACGCCTACCGATCGCAATTGCGATCGCGCGCCATTGCACGCATTTAAAGTGCCGAACACCCACTCGTCTTACGTAAGCAACAAGTCAAACCTGGATGTACTTTCACGTCTAGAATTTTTGTTGTCCATTGTATTATGGCGAGCTAAAACCGTATTACACTGTTTAAACCATGACCAATTGTGAGAACGCATTCGTCGCATGCTTGAGCGTGATGTCATGCGAGCTCGCGGTGAAATCATTAGATTTACCGCCGGGAAATTGAACTGCAAACATCATCGAGCGTTGAAGACACCCCTCAATGATCAATGGCTGCGTATTTAGCTGAGAATTTTGCCGTGAATCCAAATGTTTATAATAACTTTATCTCTTTGCACTGTTTGTCATCGATTGACGATCACAGAAGAGATTAGATTAGAAAAGATTATTTATCGGGATATTCTGAGACAGTTTTTCCTTTGCGAAAATATTGTACGAGGTTTCGTTATCGAGTTATTAACGAAAAACGCGGACCAATCAGGGCGCGGCGGGGGATCACGTGTGGCAACATGGCGGCGCGTCACGGGAAACATGGCGGCCGGTCCGGGCGTGCGTAACATCGAACCGATACGCAGTTTTTCGGGAATAACTCGGAAACGAAGCGTCCTATTGAGAATCTGCAAAGGAAAAATTTGTTCAGAATAACCCCAAGAATATTTATCCACCTGAACAATTCCAATTTATAGAAGATTCCCTGTACATTTTTCTAATAGATTTGATTTTCCTAATCAATTTCCATTGCAAGTCCATAAAATCCGCAGTCTAAATATCCGAATAAAAATTGAACATGTCCAACTGTCTACAACGTGATTAAAAACATTGCTAACTAATTAACAAATTCCAGCGACAGTTCGAAGCTCTGTACCACTCGAATCTAATTATATAATATCATTGGTACCGATCGCAATGAACATCGAACAGCAGATAAAACAAGTAAACAATCGCAGATTCGTCTGTTTGCAGTTGGTATTTCGTCGACGGCATTATTATAATATAAATCAGAGTTTTAGCGTGTCGTTGGGTCAACATGTTTACGTTTCGAGACGCCTACGCATAAACAGGGGCTGGTTTTTCATCGGGTACGCGATCCAGTTCATGAATAAAAGACTCGGCTCGTAAAACAGTGAGTTGAACGTAGTTAATATCTATGGCAATGAGCCGGCGCGCGCGTTAATCTCTTCGCTTTATTGTTCAGCTGTGAGATCCGGACCGATTCAGATCTGTCCTTTGTGCATAATTTTCTATACACTTGTCAGCTGCTGCGACGTTCTTCGACTATTGTGATACCATGATGCCGCGGCTCCTGCTAAAATCATCTATTGTCATCGTTATTATGTCATTTTATGTTTTTGTTGTCCAACCAATCCGGAGAATCGCCGATATTAAACGTTACATAATTAATTGGCCGACGAGACGTTAGACGTTACTGCATAATCATGAATATTTCACCAGCAACGAAACACTTATACTTTTCAATTTAATTCCCAACTGTTAGGGACTTTATAAAAATCCTTCTCGCACATTATTCGACGAAACGATGCCCCTAATTGTTATAAAAAAATAATAAACAAATTCGGTTTGATTTTGACAATGTTATTCGACGTTTAGGGAACTTAGGAACGTTCTCGCGGCTCGTGTACTGTTCGGGAACGGGATGTTCCCCCCACCAACCTTCCGCGCGATTTTCGCGCAATCTGACGCCTCGCGCATCGATTCGCCTAATCGCACGATGAACTTTCCGCGACGACAAGCGACGTAGGCGAATCGCAGGATAACAGGCGAGTGTTTCCGTCTCGAAATGTGTCTGAAAATGTTTTTCGCGCGTACGCCATTACGTAAAGCCTGCATCGATACACGGCGTTATGCTCATTGGCTGAACGACGTTTGTCATGTAAAACGATCGCCAACGGTTACGTTCTGGACCATAAAATTATTAACGAGCCTGCGAGCCCTGCCATCGAGTTTACACATTGTCGTTGATTTGACAGACTCTTTTTTTGTTTTTTCTAACGGAAGGATCTAGTTTCCTTTTTTCGTTCTTTTTTATTGTTTTTTGTTGTGTCCGTGCCCGATCGATGCGAACAACTCACGTATCGATAATTGGAACCATTAACGATCTTGCATGTGTCGCGACACGGGTACGCGAGCAAACGATTATGTAAATCTTGCTTATGCATTCCGAGATTCATGAATGAGCTGGATAAATGCTAGGAGGAAAACGCTGACGATCACGTGTGTGGGATCTACGCGATTAATTAAATCATTATTTACTGGTCAAGATAAGGGAAACATTGATCTAATGTCAACTAATGAGACCGAGTAAATGATAGCGTGATACGATTGATATTATTGTTGTTGCGTTCTTAAATATTGCAGAGACTGCTGACGCAACTGTTTTACGCAGGAATCGTTCGATTTCGTTAGTTTAAAATTTTTTAATTTTCAATTTTATGTAGACTAAAAATAGTCGTTTCACGATTTGTCAAATAGACGTTTAAATCTACGCCAAATTTATTCGACACCCTGTATGATTTCTTAGATATTGTTACAGAGCATGGAAAGACGAATTCAACGAGTATAATGACTGTACCTTTTGGATCATTCTGTTCTGAGATAATCGTGTCTGAAAGATTAGGTTAATAAATATTTCTGGGTCCTTCAGACACTCTTGCAGATCATAGCAAGCCGAATCGATCTAATACAATGACTGCACCATTTAAATCACTCAATACTAAGATATTCGTGTCTGAAAGGTTAGACTTTAAAACAGATTCGTTTCTTTCAGACACGAGTATCTCCAGAGTGACTTCAGCAAAGATAACTTCGGATGTAACGTTAGAACATTGGCTTCTTCGTCGAAGATTCAATTTATTTTGTAATTTTTCTAATAATGTAAAATCGAGCGGAGGAATTTATTGGATCGATATCTAGGAAGGCAATATAGTAACTTGAACAATTGCACAATAAAAAATCATAAACCGGTCATTTGACCAGCTGCGGTAGGTATAGTATTGTGAAACGAAGGATTAAATCGTGACGCGAACGTTGCAGTATGTGCTGCAGTTGCAATACAATGTTGGTACACGTACTTTTTCTTATATTTTTTCATTCGTTATAATACCAGTATCCGTTTAAACTGGAATGCAAAGAACATTTACAACTCCGGTTTATCGTATTATTGCAGACACGATTGAGTTATCTTACCGCAACAATGATTACATTTAACGCGGCGGGACGCTTTGCAGAGAGCTCGTAGGAGTTGATTAATCTCCTGCGATACACGCGACTGCACAGCAGCTCATGATACCCACAATTAAAAGAACAAATGATCTTTACCGCACTTTACGCTATCGCCAAAGTTCAAGCAACTACCCTAATCACCGCACCGCGGACTCTCACGCGGATTTAACTATTAACACTCGACCACCGACTCTCTGAGGCGCTATGAAAAGTTCGTGCACTGTTAATGGCGCGTTTAAAACATTTTAATATTGCTATCTTCGTATCTGAGAAATTGATCAAAATTTAACGGCTGTAATAGTAACAGTAAAGAAAAATTCATATACATAATTTTAAATAATTCGTGTGGAATGAAAATATTTGAAGTTGGAAGAAATGCTTTGGTTCTCTGATTAACAGTAGAACTACCAAAGAATAAAGCCAATGATATATATTGTTTTGTAATAATAACGAGACAGCATCTATTAAAACTTCATATAATTCTTATTATAACATGTACGTTGTTAAAGAAGTATACCAAAAAATTTCTGATTGAAACATTTTTATAATTTCAATAATTGGGAAAGAAAAAACTAGACACCAGTCAAAATGACTGGTTTGGTCTGAGACTGAGGTTTGATGACTGGTTTGAGGTTTGGTGACTGAGAGGTTTCTATGAACTCTCTAGAATTTTTAATTAACGATCGTTGAACTTTAAAATTGTCATCATGTATTGTAATAAAAATCGTAGAAGAGTTACTTACACTGAAGCTTGTCTTGGAATACAATATAGAATAACTAAGTGTAATAGGTAGATTGGGACGTCAACCTGAACCTAGTTGATGGTAGGCAATGATAGGGTGATAGTTGAGGATTCTTGCTTCACACTAGCCAAGGCTAGCTTGGTAGGATTTAGCAAGGTATACCATGATGGGTGTCAATAGTGGAGGACCTCTGGTTGACAATAAGCTAGCCAGGGGTAGGATCAGGACTATAGTGGACCTAACCCAGACCAAGGTAGACTATAGAGGGCCTGTACTGGAGGATGGAGTACTGGAGAACCTCTAAATAATGCTAAACTAGGTGAAGGTAGTTTG
>CM052095.1:9962724-9973628 GCA_028453745.1 Agapostemon virescens | reverse complement strand
TATTAGACTGGTAAGAGGTTCGTTTACGTGTGGATGTCGAAGAAAATATTTAAATGGAACGAAACTCGTGAATTCAAAATGGCGGGGCTAGTCGATGAACTTTTAAAGGAGGAGTAATATTGTAATTTCTAAATTCTGACGCTCTCAATTCGTGATCGTTGAGATCACAGATTTTAGATAGTCGTTAACAAAATTGTATAAAAATTTATTTTAAAAATAGTAAGACTAAGAATTGTGACATACGGAATCGCAAGGGTGTGCTTATATGTTCCAGATCGGAAAAGAAAATGTTTTACAAGAGAATGAGGAAAAGAGAAATTTTGAATGAAGCTAGACGCACCCCCTATGGTACCCCGCAACAGGTTTGCCACCCCCTTTGGAAGAATAAGACGCTGTTGGATCTCCATTGACGGGAACGCGTGTCAGTCGAATGAAGGGCGAGACACGGCGGGGATGACACCGTGCGGCGTGGCGCAAGCGCTAAAACAACATTTTAAGCGGGCAAACATGCATAGAATATGATAACAAAAGGCGTGACCGGAGCGGAACACATGTCCAAACATTAGGCACAATGTCCTACCAGTCGGAATTGTCCCCTCTCCGTCCTTGTTTGCCGCGCGCCTCGACCAACGGTAAAATGTTTGCAATACGTTACACGGCCATTCAGACGGCGAAACGGCCCGGTAAACTGCCTAAATGCCGCACGATGCCCAAGAAATGGCCCCGAAGAATGACTACTGACCGGTGTGGCCCCTTTCCCGTCGCGCACCGGCGAAATACAGCTTTTCTATGGGCCACAATGAACCTCGTATTCTCGCGTCTACGACCAGCGATCTTTATAGTCGACCCTCCACCAGTTTGCCTTGCGAAATTTCATTCATGCTCTCCGGAACTCACGCCCTCATTGTTGCAAACGAGCGAAGAATTTGGGAAATTGTTAAAAGAATCTCTAAACTTCATTCGATTCTCTTCCGTTGCTCAGAAACGCCGTGGATCGATTCAGATCGGATAAATTTGATAAGCAGATTCTCCAGGCGATTCTGAGCAACATTCTCCTTTGCCAATTTAAGATCCGTCGATCCGTTTTCGAGTTATCGTCGAAAAACGAGGGCCAATCGCTGCGCGACGAACCGGCATGCATTGGAGGACGTCACGTGACTCGGAACAATGGCGGCTAGGCTAAAAGAGCGTCTCGGACCACTACGACTCTCGCGCTTCTTTATAATTCCAAAACGAAGCTTCAAATCGCAAATTGGCAAAGGAAAAATTTTTTGGAAATTGTCTGAGCATTCTTAACCAATTGATAGAACATTTTTTTCATTTCTGAAACTGCCACAGGTTTGGAAACTTGATTTCCTGTTGTCAAGCTTCGAAACTTCACGGTATTGGAAGTCGGTCCCGGGTTTAACTCCATAAAACAGCTAGGAAAAATTGCAAATCGATTTTTAAACATACATTTTTAAAAACGAGTAATTTGTTCAAGTAGGTTTCCGTTGTCTGCATCGTTGAAAAATATTTTTTTAAAAATGGACGCTGCTTCCAGAAAGCGAAAGCTTCCAGCTTTGAATCGCAACTTAAGTTGTCAAGCATTTTTCGAGAAATCATTTTGCAACGGATGCGTGATTACGTTTCCATGCTCGCGGAAACGTCGAACGTATTTAATTGAGCTTTTTTTTTCGCGGGCAATCGATGTGTCGCATTCGGGGTGGGGAAAAAAAATCGTCCCGAAACCTCCGATCGCAAATAAAACAAAATTTGTGGGGAAACATGCTATTGATAGTGATGCGAAAAATAAAATGGTACACGCGTTACAGGTTACAAAGCGAAATGAATTTGTTTTTCTCGAAAGCAGAGTGCCATTTTTTTCCCCCCCCCATGATTGTTGACCGTGGCTACACAGAAGCACACTTCCGGGAAAACATTTCGCGTAATAACTTCGGTACACACATTAACCCTTTCAAGACTGACGGGACGATATGCTTCAAGTTGTCATTTACAAAAACTGCTGGGACATTTGTTCTCAAACACAACCGTTCGTCCTCAGTTCGGTCACTTTCGTTCATCTATCGACACCTAAACCCTGCCTCAAACGTATAATCCGCCATTTTGAACGAACGACAGGCGATATTAACATAATAAAACGAAAATTGACCATAGTAAATTCGCAAAGCATTTCTAGGACACCCGGTATATGATTTCAGTAATGTTTAAAGAAATTTGAAATCCGTAGATGGCTGAAGATGTACCGAGCAACATTTCCCTTTGCCAGTTTGCGATTCGACGCACCGTTTTCGAGTTATCCGCGAAAAACGCGAGCCAATCAGCGCGCGGTGGGAGGTGGCCTACTGCGGAGTGGCGTCACGTGACTGGGAAAATGGCGGCCGCTCTAGGAATGCGCGCTGCCTCGAATTTACACGCGGTCGAAGTTTTTCGACGATAACTCGAAAACGGAGCGTCGGATCGCAAATTGGCAAAGGAGAAAATTGTTCAGAATCGCCTGGGCAATCTCCCTGTCAAATTTCATCGGCCACGAGGTACATCCTGCACTACTATAGTCATTTTATCTTACTCCAGAGCATGCCAGTCTCCTCGTCTTGCAATCTGTCCGGGTTTTCGGACGATAACTCGAAAACGAATCGTCGGATGTCAAATTGGCAAAGAAGAAAGTTACTAAAAATCGCCTAGGGAATCTCCCTATGAAATATCATCGTCCACGCGTACGTGGCGCTACTCTTCTCCGACGAGAGTCTTCTCTGCGTCCGGCGACGTCGCTAAAATCGATTTTCGATCGTCATCGAATCCCGTCGCGCGCCTAACCCTTTCCCGGCTGTATTTGCCGGCGAACCCGGGATCGCCATAATGAAGAGTCCCGGCGGACCTAGCAGGAAGACAGAGCTGGCCGGAAAGAGAGAGAAAGAGAAGTACGACAAAGAAAGAAAGAGAGAAAGAGAACGCGCGTGCCACTTGGTCGCCGGCCGTATGAAACGGGGGAAGATAAATATGAAATTGAAGAGGACTAGGACGGGTTGAAGCCGCGAGAGGAGACAGCGCGGAAGAGGCGCGGGTACGGTGCTGGGAAAAAGGAGAAAACGAAAAAAGGGTTGGACACGGTCGAGGGAAAAAAGGGAGAAAGGGAAAACAAGGAGGGTGGAAGGAGGGTGCGGTAAGGACGAGTCCACGAGGACTGGGTGGATAGAGAAGGACAGGGGGATGAGGAGGAGGAGGAGGGGCATCCTTTGGTATCTCTCGGTGCATCCCCCCCCCCCGCGCCGTTTTCCGGGGGTCTTCGCAAACTCCCTGCTGCGAGGCCGAAATTCTCCGCGGCGGGAAGTCGTTAGGCGTTTTCTGACGCGAGATAAAATTCTGAGAAGCACGTTGAAACGACTCTCTACTCCGGGGCCTGGGTATTGTTTTAACGTGTTTGAGTCAAATATTGACGCAAGTTGGGCTCGCAAGCCGGAGCCTCGGAACGAAACGGAACGGAAGAGACGAGGCGTGGAAGGGGTTGAAACGGAGGACTCCGCGAGGGGAAACGCGCGGCGAAGGGGGTCAGGGGAACCCGCGGGGAGGGGCAGCGAGATGAGATGGAACGACCCACATAACAGACACCAAAGGACCATGAGAGAGAGAGAAAAGAGAGAGAGAGAGAACCTCGTCGTATTCCTCGCGGTAACGAAGAAGAAACGGAGGAACGCAACCCGAGGAAAAAGAAGAAATCGTCGGTCGCGCCTTTTATTCCTATCCGGCCGGCTTCGCTTTTACCCCCTTCCCCCGCTGCGATTCGTCCGCGTTTTCCATCCCTCGTTCAGCTCGTTGCTTTTAATGCGTACCGCCATGTTTGAGTTTCCACGATACGGCCGCGGAATATCAGGAATTTCGCGGACGATTCACGGATGACTAGATACCTCGTTGTTACGGCCACCCGGGAACGATGGGATTTGATTTTTATATTTTTTTTTTGTTTCTTTTTTCAATTTTTTGGTTTCTCCTCTCTCTCTCCTCTTTTATTTTGCAGAGGGGGTGGGAAAGGGAGGGAATTGGGGAAGATCGAGGTGCTGCGGAATGGAAACCTGCTCTGCCGTCGAGGTAAATAGAATTTTTCGAAGTGGAGTTTCGAACGAATTTTTTTCCAACACCGATTGGCGTTCCGTGCTTTGTTATTGGAAATATTAGGCGACTCAGGGGATTATGGTACTATGTGGCCGTTCGGGGGAGAAATTTTAAGGGGAATTGGATGTTTTAGATGAGTGGATGGTAGTGGTGTTTTTAAAGGGATGTTAAAAGTTGTCGTGCTGTTGTTTGATGGAATGTTTGGCAGGGGTTGGTTTGCATTTCTGATGAACATTGAAGTGGTGAGACTGTATGGATGAGTGATAATGATAACAGGTATTTTGGGGAAGTTGTAAGATTGCTCCAGGAGTGGGAAGAATTCTTGCAAAAATTTCTGCACCTGATAAATTAACACTAAACCCACCCAACATTAAAATTTGCTAGTATATATAGTCTTATAGAAACGACAGGATTTTATTTATTTAGATCTCATGAAATTTTTCATAGAATATATGAATGAATTAAAAAAGACTCCATTTAATCGATTTTTCCAGAGGCAATTTTATAATTTCAATAATTGCAAAATAAAGAATCTGAAAAGGTTTGGGTAGGTTCAGTGTAAAAGCTGTGGCCATTTTTTGGGAAAATTGTTATTTTACTGGGACATTCAAAAGAACCAATTTCTCCAGCATACAAATACAAGATATAGTTATCCTTTCACAATATGGAAGCAATGGCCACCATTTATCAAAATTGAAATTTTGCTGCAACGTTGAAAAGAATTAATTTCTGCAGCTGACAAATAAAAACACATTCAGCGTGCTTTCGTCTGTTGCGTTTCGTATTCAGATCGTGTTAGAAAAAAAAAAAGTAGATAAAAGGAATAAAGTTTCGCGTTTTAGAACAATTTGTCAGTAGGAGATGTCAGTGGGCTGCTGAAAAATAGCCTCCCCGTTTGCTATTAAACGCCATATTTCTCGTTTAATGGATTCCATCGAGTTTCGCCATTAATACGGAAAAATACTTCTGCCAGAGACAGGTCTGATAGCAATTTCCGCATGGAAGATTAATTACAAAAATAATGAACTTGTTTGCAGTTCTTTCGAGCGCGAACGGGATCGGGGAGAGGGGTGGCTGGCGGAGAGAGAGAAAGAGAGAGAGAGAAGGGGTGGCAGGGGGTGGATTCGGCTGAATAATATAACGTTCAATTAATATTAACCTACATTAAAACGCGTACCTCAAAAATAAATAATGTACGTTTTAATCAGTAATGTTTCTGGATCACCGCGTTCGTTTATTGAAAATATTTCCGGACTCCGGGGTTCGTTAAAAATAATTGCCAGCGCCCGAGGATTATGACGTTTCGATATACTAATTATCGATATTCTATACGCGTGAATTACAGTCGAATTCCGCGAGCCCCGCCCGGCGAAGAAATCCTTCGCGGACGATAATTTCGATGGAAAACGTGGCCGTGCTGAAAAATTATTCTGCGACTGCAGTAAGTCGCGATAAGTGCCACCAACTCGATTACGGAACGTTGGATACAGTAAAGTCGCTTTAAAGGCTTGAGTTACTACTGGAGCACTACCACAGTATTATCCACAACGTAGATTATACTCTTTCAGGTTCCTAGAATTTCGATTCAAGTTTGTACACGATTATTGCAACCTCTCGAACTCGAGGCGGAACTACTAAACGTACTTGAGGCTGTAGAATCTATGCATTAGTGAGAAAAATGCTGTTTGAAACAGCGAACAGATTCCGAAGAATATTTCTACGATTACAGCGAAGTCGCGTTAAATGCCACTGCCTCAATTATTAAACGTTGAACGATATAGCTGTCTCAACTGCTGTTATAACTGCAGAAGAATTACCACATTATTATCCACATCGCTTAATTTCGATTCGCGTTTGTACACGATAAGTGCAACTTTTCGAAACCTTGATGAAGATATTAAACGTGACTTTACTGCATTATTGCAACTGATGTACGAAGCTTGCAGACTGTGGCGTCATTGGGCCGTGGATTTTTTCTATGAATATATAGACACGGTTTTTCTCTCCGAACACTGTGCTAGGGTCTATTCCGACCCGGAGCATCGATATCGTCAAGTACACAGATTTTAGCGACTACGTTGTTGCAAATAGTTGCTAAATGAGGATCAACAGAAATCTTACAGTATTTTTATAAATAATTTAGGATCAGGACCTCCAGACTAAAATGATGTTAGAAAATTGGAAAAGAAATAAGGGAGGACTGCTTTGGGTCAGCGAGGAAGTCGCTCGGCAGCGACCAGAGAGTCCCAGCTTCGATTCCCAGTCGGGTCCCCCTCGTTTTTTCCGTAATACTGCAATTATTTTCAGAAGTGTGATGAGGGGAACACCGATTTCTCAACTAAATTTAGTGCAACGAATATATTAATGTAAAAATTTATTTTTAAACTTGGCCAAATAATTCTGTCACCCATATACGGGTGGCATGGCAGTGTCTCTTGCAACGGCTGCAGACAATTTGCGAATTAGTGTCGTCCAGTGTCGTAGAATCAAATGCCACCAGCAGTGGTTTAATTTGAAAACTTTGCGAACTGAGCGAATTTGCGAAATTCGCCTGCTGAGCTACCGCCGGATCAAAGAATCTTTCGAAGAAGGTGTAAACGTTTGGATAGCGAGGTCCTCTTTCCTTTGTAGAACGGAGGAACCGTTCCATTACACGGCTCCGAGAATCAATCCTTTGGCTCGCCGTCTGCAACGCAGGAAAACCGCTTCTCCGCTTCTTTCAGCTCGGAAGCGGTGAAAGCCGCGGTTGAATATGAGGCGAACGCTTTGAGTCGGGGTCGAATAGGAATTTTCGAGTTATTACCTCGTATTCCGCGTGCAAACAGAGGCGAGCCGTAGGTGAAACACGGAATGCAACCCGGCTGCCGGGGACACAACGTGTTAAATCTTCGTATTCGAAGAGAGCTTCGTTTTCTTCCTTCTTCCGCGGTGCACACCCCGCCGCCCTTTCTTTTTCTCCACGAACCTATTCCGCTCTTTTCATTCCGTCTCTCGACTAGCTAGCCGGTCCCCCGACGTTTTCAACCTGAACGCGATGTGACGGAAGAATATCCGCGAATCTTCTCGAAAACGCGGCGAAACGACAGTTTTGCAAGAATTATATGCGAATTAACGCGTCGACAAATGGTGCATGGATTTTCCTCGATGTTGTTCTACTGTTTTGTCCCTTGAACAATGAATTATGTTCATTATTTCACAATTGATAACGTTCAGGATTACTTGGCAATTTATTGTACAATAATTCGCAAATTGTCTGCAGCCGTTGCAAGAGGGGGTCGTCTCTAATTCCAAACTGATATACCCAACGTTATTGATTCCTTTAACACTTCGACTGCCATGTCAGTCATGTATGGGTGACAGAATTATTTGGCCAAGTTTAAAAATAAATTTGTACATTAATATATTCGTTGTACTAAATTTCCTTGAGATCTGGGGAATAGACGAAGGTTGAAGGATAACATTGTGTCGTGCATTTTAAGTTTTCAATTGTTGCTTCATTAAATAAATTACTTTGATTTTGTGGAATCTTTGAGGTCGTTAGTTGGCCAGTTAAAGTGTTACAGCACACAATATTGCAATGAAATTCGAGTCGTTGCAGAAAGAAGAAATTCTGGAACAAGGTTGTCAATTCGTATTACAGGCGACAGTGTCGGAAGTGTGAAGTTGGGTGTAAGAAATACAATTAAATTCTCTGTCGGGAAAAAACGAAATTACTTTCCGAACAACCCAATAAAATGTGACGCGAAAGCCAGGCAAAATGGCTGCGCACCGAACGCGTTAATGAGACTTAGAAACCATAAAAAATGGTTGGTCGAATGATTGTTATTAGGTAAATCGGAAAGTTCCGTCCGTTTTTTTACAAAAAGTATAGCTTTATTCATGAAAGAAAATGAAAAAGTACGTTAATCAAAATATTGTCCATCGTTAGCGATGACTTTTTCCCATCTTTCGGGCAGCAAGCGAATTCCGCGTCGAAAGAATGATTCATCTTTGGAGGTTATCCAGGCGGAGATCCATTTTTCGACATCTTCGTACGAATTAAATCGTTCTTCAGCAAGTGCGTGTGCCATCGACCGAAACAAGTGGTAGTCAGATGGGGCACAGTCTGGTGAATAAGCCGCATGTGGTAGCACTTCCCAGCGAAGTGCTTCTATCGTTTCCTTGACAATTTTTGAGACGCGAGGCCGAGCATTGTCATGCAGCAAAATCACCTTACGCTGTCCCGTTTCATATTGTGGTCGTTTTTCGTGCAATGCTCGACTCAAACGGATAATTTGTTGTCGGTAGAGATCTCCTGTGACTGTTTCACCAGTTTTTAGCAGTTCATAGTATACCACACCTTCCTGATCCCACCAAATGCAGAGTAAAGCCTTTTTTCCGTGGATATTCCGCTTTGGCGTCGATGTTGAGGGTTGGCCAGGATCACAAATGGTTTTTCGACGTTTAGGATTGTCAAAATAAATCCATTTTTCATCCCCAGTGATGAGACGATGGAGAAACCCCTTTCTTTGTTGCCTAGCAAGCAAAATTTCGCAGATGGTTTTCCGCCTTTCATATGGGATCCACTTTCCTTCCTTGTAGACCTTCCTTAAGGCTTTTAAACGGTCGGAAATGACAGATTGAGCACAATTTAACGCTTCTGCAATTTGTTTTTGCGTTTGACATGGATCTTCATCCACCAACGTCTGCAATTCTTCGTCTTCGAATACTCGTGGCCGTCCAGAACGCTCTTTGTCCTCCAAAGAACATTCACCATTTTTAAAACGTCGAAACCACTCTCTACATGTTTTATCGGAAACAGCATTATCGCCATAAACGTCTACAATCATTCGATGAGCTTCAGCTGCCGTTTTCTTCCAATTGAAACAAAAGACTAATACTTCGCGCAAATGACGCTTATTCGGCTCAAATTCCGACATCCGAGGTTCGCTGTAGCTTTACAAAATCGACTACTAAGGGAGATCGTTCGTCCCGGAAGGGTTCGAAATAGCAACAACGATTATGAACAAACCTGCAGACTCTAATTGAACAACCGCCATTGCTGCGAAACTTCAGGAACGCGAAACGGAGGGAAAACTCGGGGAGGACGTTGTATCAGCGATTGATTAGCAGTTCCATGAATCACGGGGACGTTAATGCGGACGATAATGGAGGGCCAACAGCGTACCAGCGAGCAAGGTAACCCCGGGCTACGTAGCGCACCCATGGGTGCAAAATGGTCGACAACAAAGTGTCCCGGTGTCCCCGTGTGATCGATGCTCTCGAACGGCCGCGGAGGAACCTCGGTCTCTAATCCTATCGCGATAGAAATCTAGGCCTATAAGATCGTTTGTACCGTTGACGTGTAGAGGACTCGGTTAGGTCGCCGTCGGTTTCACCCTAAACTTCTCGTGCCGTCGCGGAAAGGGAAGGAAAAGGGACCGCCTGCCTCGCAGCATGGATTGGATTGGATCGGCTTAACACTGATTTAAGCCAATCGGTAAACAGCCAGTCACCAGTCTCGAACCTCAACATTGATCTCGTTAGCTCTTTACAAGTTCAATGTTGCGTCTCCACCAGGAAGACACCGGTCGCGCATCATTCGCAAAGCGATCTTTCTCTTTTTCACCGATCCTCCAACATTCGCTCGAATCCGCCGGAAATCGCTACGCCACGACGGCGTTTCTCTCGATTTTGCCTCGTAATTTTCGGGGATTTTCATTTTTCATAAGCAGGATTTTCGATTTAGAGATCGGTAAAAATTCTTGAACATTCACGTCGACAGCTTTGACATGCCTGAATTTTTTCGTAATTTTTATATGCGATTAAATGGGCGTTGAAATTCGAAATGTTTGAAAAAGTATCTTCTGTATTATTTCATATAGTATTTACCAGTAGTAATTAATTTAAAATTATTTCTGCAGATTATTTGGCAAATCGATGCTTCCAGTTGCTCCAGAAAAGTCGAGTCGTTTGGAGCAATTTTTACAAAGTTATTTAGATTTAAATAATGGAATAACAAAAATATTCTAATATTAATCTAAGATATATTAATATTATATTTATTAAAGATAGATAATATTCTAACTTTTAGATGGTTATGCTTGCATTTTAAAAATGCATGATAATTGTTGAGAGTAGGAATAATAATATATTCAGGAAATGAGCCACGTATGATGGAACCAGGAGAAGAAATGTACGAATGTTGGAATTAAAATTCCGCCGAGTGCATAAGATTGCATTTTACAATTGTTGGTTTCTCATGCAACGACATAATGGACGCACAGTAGTCTCGGCCTTGGTATAGAGTCTTTCCCAGCCAATTTGCCGGGGCTGTCTATTTCTCAGGCATCGATGAATACTATGACACCAGCCTAAACGCCCCCAGGAAACGGCATTAATGCCGCACAACGACCCTGCCAACCTTTGATTACACGCGCAATGTCCCTAGTTTATTGTCGGGGCGTGGAACGCGAAGGGATGCATCCCGGAGCAAGTGATTTATGGGAGTCAGGCTGACCCATGGCACCCAGCAACCCGGAAAAGTGGTCCTGTTTACGAAAATTCGTTTTCAATTGGCTAATCGATCGGGCAGGACCTTCTCGCTCGGAACGATCCTTCATTCGAAACGTTACACAGGGCGTTTCATTTTACCTGGACGTGTCATTGCAGTCGACGGTGAAATTGATCGCGCGATTCCAACACTGAATCTACCTGCGACCTTCAAACGACCTTGCTCAATTTTTATTTTTAAATTGGTAAAATTGTGGAGGCTCTTTCGTGAAACATTATTTAATTTTTCTAAATCAAATGTG
>CM052095.1:9897483-9913630 GCA_028453745.1 Agapostemon virescens | reverse complement strand
CACTTTGAATGAAAACTGTGCCTCCTGTGTTAGAACACTGCAACCATGGACTTGGTGAAATAATTGGTCAACGTTTAAAGAATTGCAACTCCGTTAAAAAAAATCGTAGGGCAATATTTCTTAGCTCATTTTGAAGGTAGAAGTCTCCTCTTGAAATCTATGTAAGTGAAACCTTTCCAAAAAATTCTTACTCCAAAGTGCGAATGAAAAAGTAAATACGACCTATTTTCGACTATATTTCAAACTTGCCTGCCCATACTGCACTCATGATCTTTGAACCAAGTTCAAGGTTGCGACCTTGAATTGTTCTTCAGGAAGTTATAATTATCAGAAACTTTTCGAATACCTGAATACCTTTTTTGAAGCAAAAAGAGTTGCACACAAACGGAACCTTTGAACCCTTCGAATTAAATAGCAGAAAATTTGCGAGATTTTTCTCGGCTGACTTCGAGCCGAAGAATGTCAAAGGTCGCGCGACGAAACCGTTGACCCGGGGTCGGCCGAAGAACAGATTGACTGTTCGGTTGAACCGTTAGATCGTTCGGCGTACACGCAATTGCGTAAGTGCGAGGTGTCCGCGGCCGGGCACGTGTCGCGTCGAGCAAATAACACGGTGCACACTAGCCGCTACCTTGGCACCGCGTGTTAACCAGACCTAACCAAGATAATCACTCATTACGAGCGTTTAGCGTGGACGAGGACCGAGCGGTAACCGTCGTCGCCTCCCTATTGGCCATCGCTAACGGAGAAATAACACGCGCTGCAAACAACCGAGCCTTCGTTCTGATTAGACGCCGATCTATTCCTCGTTTTGGTACCCGTCGGCACTCGCAAAAATCGAGAAAACCATTCCTGGAACGGGATTTCTCTGCTCACGGCTATTCTTGCTCCAACGAAGATTTTCTTGCAGCTACTTTGTTAGTAACACAAATTTTTTAGTTATTACAATTGTTGAAAAATTTCGTGATCCTTTTGTTTCAGCAATTTATTGATTTGCACGATTTTTTTATTTGTGCAGCTTATTGCGTTGCACGATTTTTAATTTGCACTATTTATACAATTGCATGATCCTTTTGTTTCAGCAAATTATTGCTCCCCACAATTTTTTTATTCGAGCACTTTATTGCGTTGCACAATTTTTAAATTTGCACAGTTCAATGCTTTCCTTTGTTCAATTTAATTTGTACAATTTTGTGGTTTCCACAATGTTTTTTATTTGCATACATTTATGGTTTGCATAGCTTTATGGTCTGCACAATTTTGTGGTGTGCACAATTTTATGGTTTGCACACTTTCTTCCCCTGTAGAATTTTATGGTTTGCTTAGATCTATTGGTCGAAACGTTTTTTGATCAGCACAGATTTTAGGTTTGCACAAATTTATAGTACAAACAATTTTGTGGTCTGCACAAATTTATGGTTCGAGCACCTTTTTAATATGCACAATTTGGTGGTTTGCTCAATTTCTTGGTTCGCATAATTTTTTAATATCTACAATTTTGTGGATTGCACAAATTTATGGTTCGAACAAATCTGTAGTTCGATCAATTTTCTAATCTGCACAGGTTTGTGTTTCGCAAAATTTTTTAGCCTGCAAAACTTTTTGACAACAAACGAGGCAACCGAGTTATTCGTATGGTCTCTTTTAGATGGCTCACCCTGTATTTGTTTTCGCATCGAAGTTGCTTCTTCAAAGAGAATTCCAAGTGGTGGAAGAACTTGTCACCTGTACGATAACAAATCGTTCGGCAGGCATCGGTGTCGCTGAGAAAGAATGATATTATTACAGCATTAATATGTTATTCGTCTGAATGCGCAGGGATGTCCAGGGACACTTATGGCCGGCGATGTAAATGGTCCTAAAAGCAGAAAACATTTTAATGAAAACATGATGGATGGAGGATACATCCGTACATACAGGGTGGGACATTTAAAACAAACCATCTGAACTTATACAAGGTTTCAACGTCGCAACCTTACTCACCTTACGTACAAACGGGGTAAATGCTGTGGTTAATACATATTACATAATTATTATAGTTAACGGTGTCGCGTTAAATATTACCAAAAAATTACGAGAGATTCCTCGAGTTGTACTGAGAAACTTTTTCCTTTGCCGATTCGCGATTCGACGCATCGTTCTCGAGTTATTAACGAAAACCGTGGACCAATCAGAGCGAGGGGGCTGGCGCTAGCCCACGTGACGCAGTCTCGGGAAACATGGCGACCGGTCGAGTAGAGCAATATAACTCTCTTGTTTTTCGTCGATAGCTCGAAAACGAAGCCTCGTGCGACATTTCCGCAAAGGAAAAAGTTTCTCAGGACACCCCCAGGAATCACTCTCTTCGACGGACAAAATGTTCAAGGTGTTCAAACATCTCAGTTCGCCATTAAATAAAAATAACACGGTGTTGCCGTATAAGAGACTTCGAAGTTTCATTGAAATAAATCGCTACTGCCTCTCTTGTTCGCGATTCGAGCACCGTACGGCAACATCGCTACCGTCAACAGTTTTTGTCGATAGCTCGAAAACGAAGCCTCGCGCGACATTTCCGCAAAGGAAGAAGTTTCTCAGACTACTTCCAGCAGTTCTCTTGTTCAAGGAACTCGAACATTTTGGACACCCCGTGTATGTACGAAGGTATAGGTGCATAGACGCGCGAGCCACGCTCGAACAGGCGCGAATTGTCGCCGCGTATGCAGCCGCGTGTTCGCATATGGCCGCGGAAGGTCGAGTGTGACGTGGTCTCCACTCCCGGCTGCGCAAATATTGATCGAGGTATCGCCGTGACGAAAAATTCCACCGAACGGGAATACAATGTCCACGGCGCGTCGTAGAGTATGGCAGAACCGGAGGCTGAAGCCTCTGCATTCACCCTTCGCAGGGTGGTGAACCCTGCGAACTCCAGTTCGAGAAAACACGGACCTCGAACGAACCTTCGTTCATCTTCTTGGTTTCCTTGCTCGCAAAAATCCACTTTTCCGTACCCTGCCATCTTACCGACGACTTCAATCCCTAACCCTCGAATGGCTGCTCTGGGGCACCCTTAGATATTCCCACGGGGCCATCTTGAATTTTGTCTGAAAAATTCAAATAACACTGTAAATAATCTATAATGATTTTCAACTCGCAACCATACAAGTTTTATACAACAGCATAGTTTTTCATAGCTCTAGAACCGCAGTAAAAATTGCAATGATCAACTTAAAAATTTTCCTCTTTTCAATATACCTAAGCGAAAGCAGCGAGAAAATTGCACTTCATGTTTAGAGACTTTATTTATCGTAATTCGATTTGCTAATTACTCGCTTGCTAATTAAATTTGTTCGCGATTCTATAGCAGTTTCAATCTATCACTATTTCTATCGTCCTACCAGGTCTGTAAATATGAAACCGGAATTTGGGGACGTTTACAATTTTATTTATCGAATAAAGAAGTATGTGAATTTAATTTTGACTTTAATTAATTTGAGTAATTTAATTAAGTAAAGGTCACTGAAGGTCACTGAAGAATACTAGCGACAGAAAATAAATTGCTTGGTATTTTTCTGTTCTTCCAGGAGATTATGAGGGATGAACAAGTTCTGATTAAAAATCGACGAAAGAATAAATGAAAATAAGAAAATGGCAGGGCAAACGTTTAACCGGAAGCGGTTTTTCTAACAGAAATTCTAGCCTGCAGGATTTTTTGTTCGGAACACGTCGGGATAAATTTTTTTCCCGCGGACAATTCATGCAGGTATCGGACGAAATCGCAAGGATTGAATCGTTCCGCCATATTGGCCGTATACGACCGCCGTTTTATCGGGTTCCAATAGGCGTCCCCTGGAGCACGGGCCGTCGATTTACAGCGTATGTACAAACTATTAATTCGATATGCCTCGCCGGGGAATATCGATACAAAGTTGTTCCGATATTCTACGGTTCGTATCGAATTATGCCGAGGCAGCAGTTTGCTCTTTGCTTAACAGTAAACCGTAATGTACACGATCGATAGTCGACATTCGGTTCTTCGTTTAATCCTTTTACGACACGAGCCTCGGCTACGATCGCTACAGAGACAAACTGCGAACCTAATTTTCGTCGCACGCTGGACACCTTCTTCGTTTCTCACGTAGTTTTCAACGTTCTTTAAATTTCACCCGATCAAACACGCCCCTGCTGAGAGAGGATTATTCAAATTGGGAATATAAAATATTGCGCGTCGTATGGTCTAGTGTATTTCACTATATTATGGTATATTCTAGTATATTACAGTATATTTTAGTACGTTTTATTATTCTTTAATATATTCTCATCTATTTTAGTATATTATAGTATGCTTTTGTATATTCTAGTACGTTCTAGTGGATTTTAGTACATTTTCCAGTACATTCTAGTATATTGTAGTATATTATAGTACATTCTAGTACATTATATTATATTGTAATATATTCTCATCTATTTTAGTATATTATAGTATGTTTTTGTATATTCTAGTACGTTCTAGTGGATTTTAGTATATTCCAGTACATTCTAGTATATTATACTATATTGTAGTACATTTTCATCTATTTTGGTATATTATAGCATGTTTTAGTACATTCTGGTGCATTGTAGTGGATTTTAGCATATTCCGGTACATTCTAGTATATTATAGTATATTCCAGTACTTTATTGTATAACCGAGTATATTCTCATCTATTTTAGTATATTATAGTATGTTTTAGTATATTCTGGTATTCGAAAATTTTCTGGTATATTCCAGTATATTCTGATTCTAGTTTGATGAACGACGAGAATCGTTCCGGCGAAATGACAGCAAAGAAATAATTGAAAGAACAAGGAGACGAGAAAGTGGCAGGCCTGTAGGAATAATTGCAGGTATATAATTAACCACTTTAGCCAATCAGTTCCGTTTTATCGCGGTATCTCGCTCGCAGGGCAATCAAACGAGTGGGCAAATCCCCTTTCCGGGACTCGCTGACAGAAAGAACAGGTGGTAAGCGCGCAGCATGGGGTAGGCGCACGTCGGACCAGCCCCGTGGTAAACCCCATACGCAACACCAGACACCATGGGGCCACAGCTGGGTGCCGTGTAGTTGCTTCGCCCCCCAACAACCCCTGGCTCCACCACTTCATGCTCCTTCGACCACCTCGAAAGAGAACGGGGGCCCCGTTGCCCCGCGAAACTTTAAGGGTTGGAATCGTTCATCCCCGCTGTACTATGTGGTTTCGAGATTTCGACGCGGTTAGGTGGATTCCGAACCTAATATCTAATCATTAACCCCTTAACCCCTTGCTCGTACCATCTTATTTACCGCTGCCTGTGTTTATTTTATTCGCATTCGTAGTTACCGGCTCCCTGAATGCTCACAGCAGCGAAAAGAAAATTTATTATTATTTATTTATTATTGTAGAAATTTATTACAAAGGAATAGTAATCTAGTTTGTTTAAAAAGGGAGGCGTAAGACTGTGATAAATTTGAACGTGTCAGATTTTAGATTGTATTATGTTTTATATTGTTAACCTAATTATTTATACGGTTTTCAAACGAAATTTTCATGTTGATATACTCACTGTACAAAATTTAGTGCTGGTCCAGAAAATGCGAGGAACTTATAATTATTATAAATTACAAGAAATTCCAAACAATTTATATTTCGTTCAATAACTCAACTCGATTTTATTCTACACATTATTTAAATAGATCTTTATCAACATGATAAATTACATTCTCGTTTTGGTTGTTAGAAAATAATTCCTGAAACTTAGCATCAAGCTAACAAAATAATAATCGTAATTTGCATAAATAATTTTTCTCATATTCGGTGCACAATGTATCAGAATACACTAGAATATACTCAAATGTACTGTGATATACTAGAATGGATTGGAATATAAATAATTTAGAACGTGAAGGAACTCATTTCGATGTACAACCAAAATGTAGTAAAACAGACTATAATATACTAAAGTAGAACAGACTATACTAAAATACACTAGAATATAGTACGATATACTAGAATATACCTTTCGCTCGACAAATATGGAGGAGCCACAGTTACGGAGAGAGTGTACCGATAATAGAATAGTTTTTAGTTCCTCGCAGATGTATTTACGACTGCGGCGTCGCAGAGGCGACGTTATAGTGCAGAATCATCTGCATGGTTCTTATCATAATGGCGGGCAGATGACTCGCAGTACCCGGTAGCCCTGTCGACGTGATTGCGGAACGAGCTCGCAAATTTGAAGTGAAGCTGCCGCTGATAACGAATCCGGCCGGACTGAACGCGTGTTAATCGTATTAGCACGACATCCCCGATAAATCAGACAATTAGCGGCCATAAGCGCATCGTAAATCGGCATTATCAGAATCGGCTAATGCATTTTGATGCCAGCTATTTGCATGGTAACGCGTTGCGGCCGGCCAGCATATATGTTTACCAGTCTTACGATCGCCGGAACCGTCATCTGTTTGTTCTGTCAACGTGGAACACAACGAACCGCTCGGCCCCGTCGATCACGCGACCTCTTCAGAAAGTATCCGACAATTTGCCGTTGTCAAAAACTGCGAACGTGACTCGGTTACGTTCCAACTGATATCGCGCATTTCCCAGTGCAATTTCCTAGAAAGAGGATGCTATCAGACAGTACCCAAAAATATTCGAGTCAATTGAAAGAGGATCGTTTACCTCGGGTTATACTTCGAAAAATTTTCCTTTGCGGAAATGTTACGCGAGGCTTCGTTTTCGAGATAGAAACGAAAAACCTGGGCCACGTAGATTAAGGGTACTGCTGACGGTAGGGATGTTGCCGTACGGTGCTCGAATCGCGAACAAGAGAGGCAGCAGCGATTGTAGAAACTAAAAAGTTATTAGAACCATAAATTTGTGCAGACTATAAAATTGTTGCTACCAAAAAATTGTAGAAACTAAACAATTATTAGAACCATAAATTTCTGCAGACTATAAAATTGTTGCTACCAAAAAATTGTAAAAACGAAACAATTATTAGAACCATAAATTTGTGCAGAACATAAAGTTATTACTACCAAAAAATTGTTTATAAATTTGCCCAAACCTCATAACTGTGCTAACCACAAAAAGTTCCCACCCATAAATCTAGGCAAGTCACAAAATTCTGCAAGTTAAAAAATGTTTCAAACTAGGAAACTGTGCAAACCAGAAAATTGTACAATTCACATAATTGTGCGAACCAAAAAATTGTTCAAATCACAGAATTCTGCGATTCAAAAGATCGTACAAATTAAAAAATTATACAAACCAAGAAATTGAACAAACCACAAAGTTCGGACTGTCCATAAGTTCGGTGACAGACATCGCAGCCAAGGTGGTAGCATTTAACGAGACATCGTCGGTCTTCTTGATCCCGTCTTCGGTCAACAGGTGGAAAGTATAATTTCCAAAGGACATCGTGATCCTCCTGGATCACTCTCATAGAAAGTAAGTATATTCAGGGTTCGCGAAGGGGGCAGAGGGGGGTTGTGGAGGAACGGGCTAGCTAATCGTCGGACATTTTATCCGTGAAAGCGTTTAGACCGTCCGCATTTGTACATTTCGTCCGCGTGTATGTATATTTGGTACATATTTACACGCCGGCCGGAGTATTTGCACGAAACGGTTGTACGAGAGGATCTTTAAATATTAAAAGAATATTTGTCGGGCAAATCAGCCTCGGTAGAGGGGGGAGGATGAGAGCGAGAAAGAGAAACAGAGAGAGAGAGAAAGAAAGAGAGAAGAAGAAGAGGGCCCGAGAAGTGTAATAATGCTCGTGGACGGTGATCTTTATTATAGCATTTCTAATCGGCCGGCCGATGATTACCAAATAAATGGCCGCGCGATATTTTGTATCAACAGGGAACGACTAAAGCTGGATGGGAAGCACGTGTAAATATATACACTGTATACAACGATAAATGTCGCTACGATTCCCTGTGTGTACGTACGCGCGAACGACGGTGACGTTTGAGTGTGTGGCCTCTGTACACACACCGGGATTCTAGTTCGTTGCCATTATTGTCATTCAACACGGCTATGTTTTTATTTTCCGTTCGACGATGGAAACTTATCTCCACCTCTCTCCTACCTATTCTATTTCTCTCTCTCTCTCTCCTTCTCTGGTTCTTTCTGTTCTACTCTGTCTCTCTCTTTTTCTCTTGCTTTCTCATTCGGTTTCTTTCTTTCTCTGTTTCTTTCCCTCTGTTTCTCCCTTTTTCTGACTCTGTCACTCTCTCTTTCTTTTTCTTCTTCTTTCTCTGTTTCTCCCCCTCTGTCACTCTCTCTTTCTTTTTCTTCTTCTTTCTCTGTTTCAGTCCCTCTGTTTCTCCCTTTCTCTGACTCTATCGCTTTCTCTGTCATTCTCTCCTTTTCTCTTCCTTTCTCATTCGGTTTGTTTCTTTCTCTGTTTCTTTCCCTCTGTTTCTCCCTTTCTCTGACTCTGTCTTTTTCTTTCTCCTTCTTTCTCTATTTCTTTCCCTCTGTTTCTCCCTTTCTCTATCTTTCTGTCTCTGTCACCCTGTCTTTCTTTCTCTGTCACTTTTTCCCTCTCAATCTCTGTCACTCTCTCTCTCTCTTTCTAAATCTTTCTCTGTCACTTTCTTTCTCTGTCACTCTGTCTCTTTCTCTATCTTTCTGTGTCTGTCAGTCTGTCTCTTTCTCATTCTCTCTGTCTCGGTCTTTTTCTCTCTGCAGTCGGTGGATTCGCAATGCACGCGAAAGATCGACGGGCTTTTTGTACCGCGAGCGTTTATGGAGTGTCGTTAACCTCGTTGTCAACCGCGTGCACACGACTGTACACTTGTTTCCCATAGTTTTTATGCATTTCAGTGTATTTTTATTAAGTTGTTACGCCGGCCTACGTTTGCTTTACACCGAGCAATAAAATATTGATGGGCGGGGGGTGTCTGTGTGTGTGTGTGTGTGTGTGTTCTTTGCATAATACAGCGGCGCCGTGTTTGCAATTTTATTAACACTATGTTTACGGGACACTACACGCGACTGTTTTACGTTGCTTCGGAAAAACAACGAGGATGCGTCTATTCAAATTTTCACCCATTTCTTTTTCTCTTTTATTAATTTACCGATGCTCCAACCGGACAAGAAGCAATTCCAGATAAAACATTGTAATTTAAAAATTGTTTTGAATAATATTCTGCCAATTTTCAATATTGCCTCGGAAGAGCTATTGGAGTGCTAAGGGCTGATAAGCAGTTCACCCGCAAATCTACCCTCGATCTTACCGGAAACGCGCCAAAATCGGATAATAAATTACACGGTTCATTCGCAATTCTTGGGAGAGCATTCGCCGACTGGTAGGACCACCGCAAAACCATAGATCCACCCTAAGAAGGATCGAAAAATAATGTCTCAGTTTCCGGTGTTAACCGGATGCTATCTAAGGAAAGGATCGACCACAGAACCGCCATTGCAACCGCACTCGGAAAGCGTCAAAAAATAATTTACAACCCTTGGAAAAAAGTATTCCATCAGCTTGAAAAATCGCATTGTTTCCTCTAAGTTGAAACAAAAGTGCTGAACTAACTTTTTTCACAAGTTAGAAGAGTTAGTTCGCTGAATAACGATTGAACAAACTTTTGAAAAATTGTTAGTGAAAATTTGCCTGAATTGAAAATTCGAAGTCACACATAGAATGTATTGGAATGGCCCATAGTGTTCCAGTATAATGCACTAGGATGCAGTAGAATATGCTGGAATACAGTGTGACAGTCTGGCCCACAGTAGAATGTACCAAGCAAAGACCATTCGAAAGTACAATGGCGAAAACGTGGCGTCGGAGATGGGAGCGTCGAGCCAGGATCAGGGTCTTCCCAGGGATAGCCTAATCGAATCACCCTTCGGCAGAGTCTTCTCGCAGCGTTTGTCCGGGGATCGTTTCAACGAAGCTGCAAAGCGACGAGTTAACTCGTCCTCGTTCAAAGGATTTGACCAACGATCCGCGTACTCCCCACGGAAAATTTCGTGCGGTCCACGTGTAGGCGGCCACGCGTTAGCATGAATTCTGCAGAGGGACAGTGAGACAGTGGGGAGAGAAAAATATAGAGAGACAGAGAGAGAGAAAGAGAGAGAGAAAAAAGAGAGATTCAGAGAGAGAGAGAGAGGGACAGAGAAAAAAGAGAGAGAGACAGAGAAAAGAATAAAGAAAAGGAGAGACAAAGAGAAATAGAGATACAGACAAAGAGAGAAAGAGGAATAGAGAAAAAGAGAAAGAAAGAGGGAAAAAGAGGAATAGGGAGAAAGAAGAATAGAGAAAAAGAGAAAGAGAGAGAAATAGAGAAAAATAAAGTGAAAAAGGGGAATAGAGAAAATCAGAGGGTTGAATAGAGAAAAAGAGGAAGAGAGAGAAATAAAGAAAAATAGAGAGAGAAATAGAGAAAAATAGAGAGAAAGGGGAATAGAGAAAATGAGAGGGTTGAACAGAGAAAAAGAGAAAGAGGGAAAGAAGAATAGAGAAATAGAGAAATAGAGAAAGAGAGAAAGAAAACTAGAGAAAAAGAGAAAGGGGGAGAAAAGAGGGAGAGAGGAACAGAGAAAAAGAGAAATATAGAGAAAAGGAGAGCTAGAGAGGGAAATACAGAAAAGAGAGATAAAGAGAGGAGTAGAGAAAAAGAGAGAGAAATAGAGAAAAAGTGAGATAGAGGGAGGAATAGAGAAAGAGGGGAGGAACAGGTTAGGCTTGCCTCCCTTTTCTCGAACGGGGCACCGTACGTTCCGAATGTTTTGACAGGGGGTGGACGCACGTGGCGGGTAGCTGTTTGTAAAACATCGCCGGGCTCCTTTATCGCGGCGATATTAACCAGCAGCCGCCGCGCCACGTGACCTTCCATTGTTCGCATTGTTGCGGCTCGAGAGAGCAGCGATGCTGCATTGTTGCCCGGGCGAGACGCGTCGCTGTGATTTCCTATCCACCCGACGCCGATAATCTAATTGAAATTAATTCCACGATCTGATCGATGCCGGAGATCCACGGTCTCAACCTGGACCACCCAAAACCCTCTGCTTATACTTTTCCTTCTCACCGTTGCAGTTATCCCGTAATTACTTCGAGGTACTCGCAGTTATTCGAGCAGTTAACGCGACATTGCAACACCTGAAATTATATTGGACATCCTGCATAATATCTTAATACACAGCATTCGTGATTCGCCATACCACTTCACTATGTCACATCAGAAAGACACGTAAACTTCACTGTTATAGTAAAGATATAGTCTAGAATAGTTTGCTATAGTTACACAGTATTCCTGATTCACCATTTTATATTACTATTTAGTTTGCAGAAAAGTGTAAGCGTCACAATTACGATGGAGATATAGTCTAGTAAATTTTGCTATGGCACACAGCCTTCCCAATTTGCCATTTTAAATTATTAACTAAAGTTTCCAGAAAAGTGTAAGCGTCACAATTACGGTGGAGATGTAGTCCAGTAAATTTTGCTATAGTACACAGCCTTCCCAATTTGCCATTTTACATTACCACTTAGTTTCCAGAAAAGTATAAGTGTCACAGTTATGGCAGAGATACAGTCCAGTAAATCTTACAATAGAGCACAGCTATAAATCCGCCATTCTAAGATACTATTTAATTTTTCAGTGAAACATAAACGTGACCGTTACGGCAAAGAAAATGGAAGCTCCCGGTGTCTTGGTGGTATTGGCCACATCCTGGATCAGGATAATGTCAACAGCGATATTTTCACCGATCGGTTGAAAAATCGTGGGGCAAACAATTGTTAATGGACGGTTGCATAATATGTATATATCGCTTTGCCGGTACTGTGACGTGTCGGTGGTGGACGAGGGGAGGGGTGTGGCGGAGGGGGAGGGGAGGGGCAAATAAAATTTCACCGTTTATTGGATTTTTCTAAATCCCAGCTACGCGGATTGCTCCTCTATGTCCGATATCCTATTTGCCAATCCTTCTCCTACCCCCTCTACGCCCTCTGACCCCCACGAAGCCTTACTGCCTCACACCCCTCGTCCCCCCAGCCTTGCAAATCTTTGCTCCCGCGTGCACGTGACGTAAAAACATCTTATTTTTCCAGCAAAAAGTGCAAACACAAGTACACGCGCACAAGCGTGTTGCGCACACGATGGCCGAGAACGGTGCGTACAGCGAAACAAGACACGAGCAAATACAGAGTCGCCGATGTTATCGGACGTCCACCGATCCGATCACTAGATGATAATGTTACGCTACCGATGAAAAACATTCTCTCCCTCCTCCCCCCTCCCATCCCGGCGCAAACAAAACGATTTTTGCGTCTGACTCGACGGCGGAAAGTTTCTTGCCCTTTTCTCCGGGCTAACGTTCCATCGCGAATATCCGATTTCGCGATCTGCGAACTGGACAGGTCAGTTTTACTTTCAGTAGAAGAGAGTACACTGATTTCGCGCTTTGTTTTACCGGGAAATTGATGCGACTGTGCGATAACTGGTCGAGTAACTACACGATAACTGGCACAGTACCCAATCCAAACTGTCGTACCACATATCCCCTCGAAACAATGCTCAATAAAAATATATATATCTCATGCAATTTTGGGAATTTCCATTTGTCAAAAATGTAGGACACGCACCAAACAGTCACAAATACGTATGCAAAATCCCCATTTCAACGCTCGACTAGATTGTCTGAAAAAAAATTTCTCAAAATTGGTAAAGGCAATCGAAACTAGAATATCCTCTGAAAATAATGCTCAACAAAAAAAATATATATATCTCATGCAATTTTGGGAATTTCCATTTGTCAAAAATGTGGGACACGCACCAAACAGTCACAAATACGCGTGCAAAATCCCAATTCCAATACTCCACTAGATTCTCCGAAAAAAATTCCCAAAAATTAGTAAATTTACCTGAACTTTAAAAGAGCTCGCCGATTTCGCTATGTTTCGGCGATAAATTGCTTCTGCTATAGTTAACACCTATTTTCTGATACTTAAACCTACCTTTTTAACATAATTTTTCTAAAGGCCATATTTTCTGAGTTTTCAAGATCATAGGAATGTTGCAGAGCTCAAAATTTTTACTTAAAACATGCTAAACAAGAATTATCAAATTATAAGAATAGTCTCACGAAAAGATAAAAGATATTTCGCTAAAAAATTTCCAGAAAAATTATAATACTAATACTGCAATTTTTACAGATGTTTCAGAGTCGCCATTCGAGTGCTAGGGGGTTGACAACTGTCCTCGAGGAACCCGTTAACGGAGTTCAACCTCGGAGACATCGCTTCTTCAGACTGTACAGATTTTTCTGAACACTGGCGTCAGAGGAGCCAGGAGAGGACGATCCTTAGGTGGCTAAAGCTGGACAGAGAAGGAAAGAGGAAGACAGAGAAAGAGAGATGTGCCCTCGAAGCATGGGAAATTATGGGGAATCGGATGGCGCGCATAGGGGATGCGTGCTGCATCGCTTCGGGGAATTGGTCGATCGTCGATGGACCTAGAAGTATCATCGAAAGGTAGTTTACATCGGCTAGTAGCGCGGCCGCGATTAACTCCTCCGACGTTCAAAGGCGATTGCTTTTTAAATAGACGGCTGCTTGCTCGTGGGAAACTGCGCCCGCCCCAATTACACGGGCCGATCACGAGGAGCACCCGGGTTTCCTCTTGAGAAACGGATGGACCGGCCACGTGACAAATTTCAATTTCTCCTTCTTTTTTTTTCACGCTCGAAAAGTCCGCACTTCAACCTGCTTCCTCCTTCAAGCTGACGCATTTTATTTCCATTACTGTCGCTTTGCCGATTCGCGCGCAGAGTGCGGAAAAGATGGTCGTCGACCATCGTAGAGCGACTCCAAAGCATCCGTTTGACGGAAATCGACGTGGGAAAGGATTAATCTTGACCTTGAATCTCAAAGTCAAAAAGGTTAGTCGTGTCTTTTTGGCACTCGTCACTAGGGGTTGAAACTGGATCGTCCTCTTGGGAAAATTGTAACAACAGTTTTTTAACTGATTTTATATTTTAATTAGCGATTATTTTGAATGTCTGTCGTGCAAGTAAGAGTTTCTATTCGACACAGTAAAAATTGCACGAGTCTAAATGAGATTGTAGATTTAGTGTTGCGGAACACGTTTCGAGGAGGTGTCCGGAATGGAAGATCATCTCGAGGGATTATTTTCAGGAAATCTAGGCATCCTTTTGCTTTGGGATTTTGCACACATGTTGTTCTATGTATTAAGTGAATTCCAGATTTTTGCGAAGGAGAAACAATAGAAATTGCATGAGCTATGTAAACTTTAGTCGAGCATGTTTCAAAGGGGTAGTTTAATTTTCGATTGCCAAATGTTCCCCATTTTCGGGGGAATTTTTTTCGGAAGAACTATCGAAGATTTTGCATTCGGATTTTGCACACGTATTCTTGAATGTATTATGTGAATTCAGGATTTTTTCAATGTGGCAATGACAAAAATTGCAAAAGTTATAAATATTTTAGTAGAGTATGTTCCAAGGGGACACTTCGATTGCAAACTTTTACGATCTTGAAGAATTCTTTTCAAGAAACCTACCCAACCTTTTGCATTGGGATTATGCACGCATGTTCTTCAACATATAAACTAAATTCTAGATTTTCGAAAGCCTCGAGAAGTGCAAGTTTTTGCCGCCCCGTTTAGGTTTCTCGAAAGATCTTGAGGTAGCTCGATGAACATGGAAAAGAGAAAAGCGTTTTAGTTGTCCGTTGCAATTTTTACTGGCGCTTCAGAGCAATAAGAAATTATACTGCTGTATGAAACCCGCATGGTTTTGAGTTGAAAATCTTTATCGGGCGTCTGAACAAGAAAATGGCGTGAACGACGCGGTTCGACGGTAACCACATTGACATCTAGCGCCGCGTATGGGCAAATTCGAGTTTCACATTCGCAGACCTGGTACAGTGCTCTTGTAAGAGTACAATCACAAGCTTACGATATCATCAGGATGCCCTGACAGCCTATCACTGGCGAAATCAGCACTGTCTCGAGAAGAAAGTAAAACATCGGTCCTCCTAGTTGGTGGCAGCACCGTTGCTGGCCGACGTGACGGGTTCCAGAGGTCTCCGACGAAAAATATTCCGTAGTCGCCTTTAATCAAGCCCGGGGGTCATTAAAAATTGCGTCGCGGACCTCGACGAACCGTATCGAGACAGGCCGGCGTAATTAATGGCTCGATCAAACGATTCAGCGAGGAACGAGAGAAGAGAGAGGGAGAGGGAGAGAGAGAGAGAGAGACTTATTCGTTGACCAGGCGGAAATTCGTTAATAATTCGACCCCCGCACAACTTTCCTCGCGGCAAAGTCTTTTTGAAGCGGGGCCCAGTCTCGTCGAAGCTGGTCTTGACGAGGAAGAGAGGCGGCGGGGATCGGAAAGGGTGGTTGCAGCGCATGCCACGGAGGTTGAAGTCTGTTTGCTCATGAAATATGCAGGCATGCGCCCTCCATAACTGCTCGAAAGCAGCGAAACTTGCGTGCAGGCCAACCGTGCCACGGGATTTTCTGCCACCCACCCCCCTCCTCGCCCCCTCGCCCTCCTTCGTACGTTTACAAAAGCGGTGCGTTTAGGTGGATGAAACACGCGTCCCCTTATCGACGGGGATCGACTTATAGGTAGCCGAAGATAGAGTGTGTCTTAAATATCAGCAACTTTCCTGCCCTGGCCATCTTCTGCTGAACACTCTCCTCCCCGAAACTCCCAGTGCCTCGTTCGCATCGTCACGGGGGGAATTTCAATTTTATAAATTTTTCTAAACGACATTGATATCGGCTACTAAATTTCCCTGATCGGAAACGATCTTTCTCCGGATCGTTCGGTGGGGCCCTCCAGGGAGACCCTCCGTCGCACAAGTCGATAGCTCTATCGCGAGGCTAGGCTACAGGGCTAGCACCCTTTCTCAAGTTATGCTCCGTTTCTTTGGTTATACTACACCGAAAATTACGAAATAATTCTTGGACGTTCTACCAAATGTTGTACACCACTGTGAATTTTTTCAGATTTTTAAAGCGTCAGATCGATTTTTGGGAAAATTTTGTGTGTATTGCCATTCAGATCTTGTGTTCGAAAAGGCTACAGGGCCAAGCATGGTTTCTCAAATTATGCTCCGTTTCTTTGGTTATACTACACCGAAAATTACGAAATAATTCTTGGA
>CM052095.1:9871650-9885335 GCA_028453745.1 Agapostemon virescens | reverse complement strand
TTATGCAGCGTCAATTTTCATGTACAGCAGTAATGTCCTTATACACCATCAATTTTGTTATGCAGAATCGATCGACAAAATTTTCACCTTCTACAATTGTGCAACTATACAATTATGGAATTATAAGACTCCAACGTTTTATTTAAGCTTTTAAATTTGCTTTCTCGCAAGAATTGCACAATATGTCTGTAAACTCGTCTGGTTCCCAAAAAATCGGATGACGAACTTCAGCAATCATCCGGTCGAATAACCCCTTAATTAAAACAAAACTGACACCTTACCTGGCGGGTCTATTTAAACAATCGGACGCCGCGGGATCGAATTCGTCGACGCCGCGTGTCGGAATCGCGTGTCAACAGCGACAGGTTCGTCGGGTTTGCACAAGTGTTCGATGCCCCATTAATAGGTCCTCCTTCGTGTCCTCGAAACGAGCTCGAGAACTGCTATTTCGTCATTCCCACGAACATTGCAGACATTTCTTGGCCCACAAAAACGAAAATTATTATCTTTCCTCTGTCTCTCTCCCAACTCTTTATCTGTCGGGACTAATTGCGTCTTCATAGAAAAGCATTTACAAGTCAAACATCGATGAAACAATAATTCTGAAAACCTCGGGCAAACCAGGTCAAAGGTATTCTTTCACGAGGCCAACCCTTCAATGGCCACCCTCTGCATTTTACAAACTGCTAAACATTCGACTGTTCAATCAGAAAATCAATTTAATTCCAAATTATAAATTAAGTTGCAAGAATGATTGAATAATAATTTTTAACAAAGATGCCTTTATCGTGGAATTAAAATTGCACACACTGCAAAGAGTCAATTGCATTGTCATTATATGCAGGAAAGATTTGCAAGTCTCGATTTTAATCGAATTATTTTTTTAAATTAAGTAGAAAATTATTGTCGAGTGTCAATTTGCCATAGCAAAAATTGTAAATATTATTGGGTTGTGTCTAAACAATTTGAGGGAAGCACTGGTCTTACAAACTGTCCTTTTACATATTTAGTAGATTTTATAAAATATTTATGAATATTATTTCTAGGGACAGTTGAACCATAAAATGCTCAAAAATATTTAGCACTATTTTCAAATATATAAGAAGCCCCAATTAATTTTAATTCCCTGCAGAATGACTGTTTTAAACAATTGACGACTGTCAATTTGCCATAGCAAAAATTGTAGGTGTTATTTTTATTTTGCCTGTTATTATTATTCTAGACAATTTAGGGAAAGCGCTGGTCTTGCGAACTGTCTTCTCTTATGTTTGTTCGGTTTTATACTGCATCCATCAATATTATTTCTAGCGATTGTTGGCGTCGTCTTCGCCAACTGGAATTGTTAGTGCGTGGAATTATACTCGGAATATCATTGTTCGAAATTCCTGTGCGCTATTCCCTCCTCAAACAGATACTCGGAGCATACAATGAACGTACGAAAGACGTTTATCTCGTTCAGCAAAGAATGATTATGCAGAGGCTTCTTCTATCTAATCGCTGCTGTTTGTTGGAGACGGAAGGTCATGCTTTAAATAAAGATGTATTTGTCGTTTCTCTTTCGCCTCGCTGTGTTTCCGAGAACATTACTAACAATCGCATCTCGATCTTCCAACAAATTTATCTTTCAGCGAGCTTCTTCGGATCATCTCTGTCAACGCGAACACAATGAAAAAATTGATCTAATCGCAAAGGGTAATTCTTCAGATCGTTTCAAGCAACTTTTTCCTTTTCGAAAATTTCCTCCGAGGCTTTGTTCAAGAGTTATTAGCGAAAAGGACGAGCCAATCAGAGCGCGGTTGAGGCGGACGCATACGCCACGCCTTCTCGGACCAATAGGTTCACGTTTTTCGTTAATAACTGCCGAATAAGGGCAAGAAGGACATTTTCGCAAAGGAAAAAGTTTTTTTAAATGGCCTCGAGAATCTTTTTGGAAAGATTCGACGTTTTTTTGCGACATAATCTGACTTCCCATGCACTTGATTTATAGCTAAATGCATAGCTAAATGCACTGTTGGTACTTTTTAGAGAGGATGCTATTATTCTAGTAGCAAAATTAGACTAGTAAAATGTGAAAGTTTATTTTTGAAATTATTTTAGTTTTTATCCTTATATTTTCTAGAATTGAAATTGCTTAGAGTGCAAAGGGTTAGATTGCCTACAGTGCAAAGCTTGCCTGAAGCCAAAAAATGAAATATTTATAAAAAATAAAAATCGCCTAGCTTGAGAGCATTTTTAAAAAATTCGTTTATATACTTTCTATATTAGTAATATATTTTACATATTTATTCCAATAACGATTCTAAAAAGTTATTAATAATATATAGCTTCCCTAAGTCCCATAATGCATCATCCTCTTTCAGACTACACCCTCAGCCTCCTAAAAAGCATGAGGCCCAAACTGTAGTAACAAAAATAGAAATATTAAAATTTGAAAAATTAAAACTTCTGTGATTATAGGAGGGTGCCACTTTGGATGGTAGTTTACATTAAAAAAAATAATAGAGCTCTTCTTCTAAGTCCCATAATGCACCATTCTGTTTTAAACCACACCCCCCCAGCCTTCTAAAATGTATCAGGCCCAAATTATTGTAACAAAATTCGAAATATTAAAATTTGAAAAATTAAAAATTGTGTACTTACAGTTAAATGTATCCTAGAGTTCTGTGAAGTGTTGTGTCACTTTGGATGGTGGTTTACAGTCCGAGACTCGATCAATCGATGTTGTCGTCGTCGTCGTCGTCGTCGTCGTCGTCGTCGGGTCCACGTTGGCGCGTCAAGCTTCGATTGGCCAAAATATTTAACCTATGATTAACCGCTCCTCTCGTACACAAAATGATTCAAGAATCAAATACCAAGAGTCAACCGTGGGGTAGACTGAGTACATATTGTACCCGAACGCTATCGCCTGCCGTCCTACGTGGATACGGATCTCTGTGTATTCTCGTGCGTATAACGCTGTTATAATGGTAGAAACTCACGCACCATGCAAACACATGCACGCACACCAGCGCGGGTTACGCCAATGGAAGTAGGAGGGCGTGGACAGGGTTGAAATTCAAATTGAGGAACGAGAATGCAGTGTCCTAATGCGAAAGGTAAAACGATGGAGGGATGGACGATGGCTGGTGTACGAATATTTGTGGATTAATATTCGATACCTGCTGGTAAATAATTCATTCGTTAATACATATTTGTAAATTGGAAATTGGACATTGTAAATTAGAAATTGCAAATTGCAAATTGGAAATTGGAAATTGGAAATTGGAAATTGGAAATTGCAAATCATAGATCACATATTGAAAATTACAAATCGTAAGTTGCAAATTGCAAAAGCAAATCGTAGATTGCAAATCTCTGTTTGCAAATTGTAAATGGCAAATTATAGATTGCAAATTGTCGATAGTAAATTGTACCTTCTAAATTGTGATGGTAACTGCGTAGACATAACTGCGTATGAACAATTCCGGTTTCATATTTACAGACCCGATAGGGCGATACAAACAGCGACAGATTGAAACAGCTGTAGAGTCGCGAACAAATTTAATTATCGAGCGAGTCTACCATCGATTTGAAGCTCGAAGCTTCCCCTTTACGACAAACAAAGCCTCAAAGTATTTTGCCTAGGTATTTTGATAAGGGGAAAACGTTTTGGTTGGCCATAGCAATTTTCACTGGCGCTTTCAGGGCTATTAAAAACTATGCTGTTGTACGAAACTTGTACGGCTGCGAATTTAAAATCATTATAGGACAATTATAGGACATTATAGGACATTATAGACAAGAAAATGGCGTCGTTGACACGGTTCGAAAGTAACAAACGTAGTTTAATTCTTTCGACCAAAAGCATACTAAAAATGGCTGCGTGGAAATTCGCAGAGGGTGTCTCAGGATCGCCATTCGAAGGGTTGAAGTCGCAGGTAGATTTAACGCGAACCGGTCGAACAAATTATGCAACGTCGAGCAGTTCGAAACTGGAAACGTTCGGCGGACTTCGAAAGTTACCGTAACGCGCAGGGTACAATGGTGAAAGAGCTTCGGCAGAGCGTGCGGATGTCAACAGTATAGAACAAGAGGGAATCAACGGCAGGATCAAGAGAAACTTGTACCGAAATGTAGAGAAAGAGAGAAAGAGAAAAAGAAAAGGAGAGAAAGAGAGAGAGAGAGAGGGACAGGGGCAGAGAAACATTGAGTCGCGTGCGATACGAAAAGGCCAGAATAAAACGCAGCGACACCACGGACACAACCGTATATGAGGTACACGGACACAGAGGAACGAAACCCGGGAACGAGGCGGGACAGAAATATCGGAAAAACGACAAGAAGGAAAAAGGAGAATCAAACCTGAAGCCAATGAACACTGTTTCCACGGTGGCGGCTGCGTTTCCTTTTCGCTTTCGTGCGCGTGTGTGGATTTTCCACCTGCTTCTACGAATAATCCCCTCTACGCTCGTGTGTGTGCGTGTGTTCGTCTATCCGTGTGCGTGTGCGTGTATGGAGAAGGAGAAGAGGAGGAGAGCAGGGTGAAAAAGGGGAGAGAGGGAGAGGAAGAGAGAGAGAGAGAGAGAGAGAGGGACAAACAGAGATGCTGCTGACATTGCTTGAACATATTTGAGTTGCTCCGCTCATGACCAAATATTTATTTATTTGCTCGGTAATACACATTTGTATTAACCGCGTTGCACGATTCAAGGCACGTTCATTCAGATTTCTCTCGCAAATTTTGCGCCAGCCACTCCGCACGACTAATTAGCGACGCCCCGCCCTCCCCACTACGCCTCGCTCTCGCTAACCCTAAAAACCAGCGAAACCTCCACGACTCGAGGCTGATTCGCGAAGGAAGATCAACCGACTCGTTGAAAAGTTATTCCTTCGGCTTTTCCGCGTTCCTCGTTTGCCATCGACACCTTCGCTACGTGTCAGTTAACCCATTCCACTCGAAACCGTTTTACCGAGACAAACAATCTCCTCTGACCTGGTATATTTTTATTCTGCTTCCATTATTTCAACTTTTGTATGCGGAGTTGTCTATCGTTGCTCGACCTTACAACCGGTATATTTTTATCAATTTTATTGGATTGTTCGGAAAGTAATTTCGTTTTTTTCCCGACAGAGGATTTAATTGTATTTTCTTGCACCCAACTTCACACTTAAGCCGCATAATCATTATATGTTTTGAGAGCTGTTTAGCAAGGCTTGTTTGTGAAAATGGTCCATGTTGTCTGCACCCCTTCTATCAGTAAAAACAGACAGTAATAAAATTGTCCACGTTATGTGCACCCCTTCTATCATTAAAAATCGACATTGAGGAAATTGTCCATGTTGTCTGCACCCCTTCTATCACGATACGAAGATAACGATGGTAAAATTGTTTTAAATAATAGTGTGGCAAAAAAACCGAGGAGAAGAGAAACGGATTCGTCGTTTTCGTCACTTGAAATCAAGCGACAGGAACGATCTTCGCAGCTGTTCCACCGTGTTCCGTGAATGAAAAATAAAAAAAAAAAAAAGAGGAACGCAGATATACGGTTAGATAGGTGGATTACCCAACTACCTGGCGAGAATCGAACACGCACGGTTTGTTTGCTTGTCGTTAGCATGAACATGCTTTTCGGCGTAGTGTTCCGGGCGACGTTGACGCTCGGATCGATAAGTGTTTCGTTCAATTGGAACGAACTACCTACGAAATACTAACACATTCGAATACTTTCTGTATACGATATTCTGCTGTTTTACTTGTACAATATTTTATAAATTTTTAATCAACTCAAAACACACTGCCATTGCAAATATACCGTCCTTTTCGCTTTTGTTCCAAACAGAATGAAAGACCTATATTACACTGGCTTGTTCTTCGCATGTACACTCTGAAGTTGTTCCTTTTAGTAAGGAGTCACAGTTACGGAATTATTCTATATCTGACTCGTTCTATTGTTAAAAATAAATACTAATAATTTTGTGTCTGTCGTATAAACTCTACTTTAGCATTTGTAATAGCTTTAGCGTTAAAAATAAACATTAAAAATATTGTCCTTGTTACATAACCTCACTTCTAGCATCTGTAATCCTTGTATCATTAGAAATAAACACTAAAAATATTTTTTCTATCATATAATCTCTCTTCTATCATTTGTACTGCTTGCATCATTGACAACAGACAATAATAATATTATCCCTGTCATAACCTCACTTCTAGTATCTGTGCACCTCATCTATCATTAAATACGAACACTAAGAAAATGGTCCATGTTGTCTGCACCCCTTCTATCAGTAAAAACAGACAGTAATAAAATTGTCCACGTTATGTGCACCCCTTCTACCATTACAAACAGGCACGAAGAAAATTGTCCATGTTGTTTGCACCCCTTCTATCATATAAATTGACAAAATAAGACTTGTCCTTATTATCTACACTCCTTCTATCATTAAAAACAGACACTAATAAAATTGTCCACGTTATGTGCACCCCTTCTATCACATAAATTGGCAAAATAAGACTTGTCTATAGTCTACACTACTTCTATCATTAAAAACAGACACTAATAAAATTGTCCATGTTATGTGCACACATTCTATCATTACAAACAGACACTAAGAAAATCTTCCATGTTGTCTGCACCCCTTTTATCATTAAGAACAGACATTAATAAAATTGTCCATGTCGTCTGCACCCCTTCTATCATAAAAATGAACACAACAAGACATGTCCCTCTAATCTGCACTTCTTCCATCATCGAAACCAGACACCAAGAAAATTCTCCACGTCATCTACACCCGCTCTACCCTTAAACCTAGTCACTAAGAAAATAGTCCACGTTGTCTGCACCCCTCCCACCACCGAAACCCGACATCAAGAAAATTCTCCCAGTAGTCTACACCCTATCCACCCCTGAAAACAGCCTCAAAAAAATAATCCCTACATCCTCTGCCTTTTCTTCCCACATTAAAACCAGACAGAAGTTACTGCCATCTTTCAACAGTGCAGGGAGACGATGCAAAGGACTCGATAAAAATTCCAATTCCGCTTGGAAACGCATCTCTAAATTGGAGACCCGAATATTCGCAGGATCGAAGTTAGGCCGAGACAGGTGCATCAGGGGGAGACACACGCAGAAGGCAGGGAAACGAGAGCCAGCCGGTGCAGCGACGAGAGAAAAGAACCTGCCGAGGAACGGAGAACGTTAAAAGCCGGCTCGGTGGGCGTCTATTTGCGTAGATCCAAGAGATCGGACAAGTGGCGAAGCCTTTGTCGGACTCTCTACGCTTCGTGGGTGGGTTCCCCCTTCCTCCTCACCCTCCTCCGCCCTTTGCAACCCCCTTTTCTCCTCACTGTCGTCACCCTTCAGACCCCCTCGTTGTCCCTCTTCGGTAACCTACCCTTCCACCCCCGGACCACTCGACATCCACCACCACCCCCTGCCCTGACAAGTTACCGTCACCGTTGCGACGCTCGCCACCCCCTATCGCTTTCCTGGACATCGTTATCATCGTCGTCTTTAACCCCCGGAGCCTCCTCTCCCTCGTCCATCGTCCAGCGCGATTGTAATCAAGGCCACGCCGCCGCCATTTTAAAGTCGCGACGTATGAACAAGCGAATCGGACGCCAGACAGCTTGTAATTGGCTCGTTTTGTCCAAGCTCGGATCGATCGATGCCAGTTTCGCTCAAGAATCCACGAAAGAGAAATCTTTCGTTGTGATCTACCTTAAAGGACCAACCAGCATCGAATGTATCCTGTTCGGTTGTTGCAAACTTCGCTGGGTGTCAGGGAGAATTATTATGGCGCTTGGGAATGACTGGTTGACCTCTCCAGTGACCTTGAAAGCAAGTTTATTGAATCTGTGAGGATTTGGTGGGAGAATGCTATGTTAGCTAGCCACGTGGCGATTTTAGTCAGCTCTTTTGGTCATTTTTGTTGAGGAATTTGCAAAAGGAGACGTTGATGATCATAGAAATATTTAATTGAGTTGCCAGGTGACCTTCGAGTCGACCTTGAAGGCAAATTTAATGAGTGGAGGAAGCCTTGATGGAAACTAAAGCTGTTGCCTCGTAAATTATGCATGTAAGGTCGATAGTCAGCCATTTTAATATTTTTTATTCTGATATTTACAAAATGAGAAATTAATAATAATAAATATATAGGAAAAAATTTTTAGTTGACCTTACTTTGACCTTGCAGGCAAATTTATTGAATGAGTGAGGATTTGACCATCAGTCAGCCATTTTACCCCTTCTTGTTCAGCCATTTCGAAAACGAGGTAAAAATGAGAATATTAGTAACAATGTTATAATAGTATATAGTTAATAATAAATATTTGAGAGCCTGAGGTTACAGATTAGAAAATTTGTGGTTGATAAAATATTGAATAATTTGTTAAGGGATGTTCGTTTATATTCGACCGATCCCCGTTTGTAAGAGAGCAGAGTATTGGCCAAGGGTTGAAATAACTTGGGTGAAAGTTAAAAGACTTTGCGATTTGTTTGCTACGATTGATTTTGGTTGGTGTGTAGTGGAAGTTGCGAATTTTCTTTATTAGGTGGTGATTCCGAAAGTGGTTTAGCCGCTAATGTTTTCCTGTTGACCGAGAGTAGGGGGATGAAATCATACGACGATCCTGGGGGATGTTTTTCAAGCCAACAAATAAAACCGATGCCTCTCTAAATATGCTCTGGAATCAGGAGATCGCCGCGAATTGAGCAACCCTTATCCACACAATCCGGCATCGATGGAGGGGGTGAGGCTGCAGCGAACGACTTAACCGGGAAAATAGATCTAAACGATCATGCAACGGTGTTCACTATCGACAGGACTCCTCCATGCACTAATAACTCATTTCCAATTGTTTGCAATCCTACTTTTCCAATTTGTTTATATTCTCCCTTTATTTATTTTCCCCAAAATTTATTTATGTTCCCTTACTTGTATTCTCCTAAATTAAAATCTATTTATATTCTCCTAAATTTACTTATTTTCTCTAAAATTTCTTTATATTCTCTCAAATCAAAAATTGATTTCTCTCAAAATAAAATTTATTTACATTCTCTTAAATTTCTATTCTCATAAATTAAAATTCTGTTGTATTTTCTTAAAATAAAATTTCTTTATATTCCATTAAATATACTTGTATTCCTTTAAATTTATTTATATTTCCCTACATTTATTTACATTTTCTCAAATTTATTTCATTGCCAATTCTCACCCCACTTGGTTCTTAAAACATTCTGGCATTAATTTATAAAAATTTAACTAGAATTTTACTAATCTAGTTAACTAAATTAGTTTCTTAGCCTTACTCGTCCCTACAACCATTCAATTTTTATCAACTTCTTATGTAGAAAGATTGCAATGTTAAAATTGTTTTAAATAATAATTTCACAATTTTTTGAGACACCTCAGAGTCACCATTCGATTCCTGAGGGTTAATCCATTAATTTCCAAAAGACTATAAAAATAGTAATTGCAATAAGTATCCCAGAAGTCTTCCAGACATTTTTCAACCCCCAAAAAGCCAAAGAAGCGATCTCGTACATACACGAGATGTTTAAAATTAATTTAGCAATTAAAATTAAAAAATAAATAATGAATCCAAAAATTGTCACCTGTGACACAGCAACCATAATGGCGCCAGGTTAAACGCCATTATTAGTTAAGTACGCGGCATCGGTTGGTGAAAAATTCTGGCGAACCGTTTCGCAGGGACGTCGAACCCGTCGCGTGCCCTTCATCCCCCCGCACTTGCCCATTTATAAACAGGCATCGAGTATTTGCCGAGGAATGGAAAATTGACTCGCGGGCGTAAATTCAGCGTCGAAAGGGCGGCTGCAAGAATTTCAACGTCTTCGTCGCCGAATGCGGCCCGCGGGGCTCTTCGGGGATGGGGGTTGAGGTTCTGCCGGGCGAAATCACGTTTCCGGAACGGCGGATAGACGCGTTCGACGATTTCCGAATGTTTCCCCGGAAATTCTCGCCTCGCTTCCTGGGTTCAACACGCTTCCGTTGGTTTGTACATATCGCCACGCCTCCCTTTGTCCGCGGAGGGTGGATTTGCACGCGCCCTCGCTCGGCTCGCGCTCGTTTCCGCGTCTGGGCTCCGAGAGAAACGCTCTCTCTCTCTCTCCCGTTCCCTCTCCGTACCTCTTTATCCTTTATTTCGAACGTTCCTCTTTGCTTCCGTTACCGAATGTACACGGTAACCCAGAAATTGTCTAGAACCTACAACGGGGCGATTCCTCGAGTTATCCCGAGAAACTTCTCCCTTTGCGAAAGTGATGTGCGCCGCTTGGTTTTCGAGTTATTCGAAAAAAACGAGGGCCACTTAAATTGTGACTATTGCTAAGGGTGGCGATGTTGCCGTGCTGTGCTCGAATCGTGAACAAGAGAAACGAAAGCAATTTGCGAATACGATTAATTCTTTGGATTCTCGTATACGACAGCACCGTATTATTTTTATTTAATCCTCGAACTGAGGTGTTCCAGTACTTTGACAATTTCACCCTTTGAAGGGCTGATTCCTCGGATTATTCTGAGAAACTTTTTCCTTTGCGAAAATGTCGTACACAGCCTAATTTTTAAATTATCAATGAAAATCGAGGGAGGTGTATCGGTCCAAGACGCTGCGCTCCACCAGTCCGCCATTTTCTCCAGCCGTTGCGTCACTCGGCGCCCCGCGTCTCCATTGGCCAGTCCAAAATCACGTGAACCGCAGTCGCGCTCCGATTGGCCCACTGTTTCCTTCGATAACTCGAAAACGAAGCCACTTAGAGAATTTTCGCAAAGGAAAAAGTCTCTCAGAATCACCCGAGCAACCATTCTGCGCAAAGAACTCGAACATTTTCGATCACCCTGTAGATAGAGACGCAGCGGCGTAGGATTGAGATTTGGTAAAGTGGAATTTCACTATCGTAAAAATTCGGAACACGCTCATTAGCGAAACGAGCACGCGCAGGGGTGGTACGAATACTGGAATCTAAATTGAACAGCCGGTTGAAGGAAAACTACCCTCGAATATTCTCGCGGCGGTTGGCGATGGATACGCGTTGAAAATGATTGCGCGCCGCGGTGGTCACGTAAGAGCGTTATTATCGCAATGTAATGTAAGTCGGGCGCAAACACCGCCTCGTTTTTTCCATCGATTAATTATCGCTGAATAGTATTCCCTCGGTATCTCGATGATTGCCTCGACGCGGCGGTCCTCGATCGTCGTAAGGTGGCGGCGTCCGTCGTTTTTATCAGAAGGGGGTCGAGGACCCATTATCGGACACTGCGAGAAACACGAGCAAATACGGCAGCGTATCGAATGCTTTTTTTCGAATTCGCGGATATTGAATGATCGATGGTGTTCGGCTGTCGAAACAATGATTATCCGATCATTTTTACAGAAACGACGGCGACGCGAATTCCGAAACCGAAAGAGATGAGAAACGGTAGCTGATGAAGCAAACTTCTTGTCGACATGTTCTCTAGGCTGTAAGAATTTATTTACGATACGGGTACGACGTACCGTTCATCCCTTCAATATTAGCCAATCTTTGCAGGCGTGCCACGAACAAACTATCAGTTTTATAGACATGATTCAAACGGTAAAATGTTGCTCATACCTCCCTCTTTAAGCAGAGCTCTCGATATTTAGGCTAGCATTTCAGGGGACTCTAGGAAGCTTCTTTATATCAAGCCCATTTTGGCCATTATCGTGATTTTCAACACCCCCAAAATTCAAAGTCGTGCCGCGGCCGCAATTCGATTCCGATCGTGCTGAAATTTTGTATACATACTGCCTACGAGTCCAATTACTTGTAACCAAAGTTAGAAAAGATTCGGGGAAAAATAAATTTTTTTGCCCATATATTAGGATGACCGAAAAGTAATGTTCTTGATTTTTACACTTTTACACTTTTGACATTACTTTCCGGTCGCCCTAATACATTATTTACAGTTATGTGAATTGTTGTAAACGGGTACTTGTCCTGGAAGAGTTAAATGTTAATATTTACTGATTTTACGAACAACTAAATACAATCCAAAGTGCATCGTGTTTGTACTCATTCTACTCGCAGAAAAACGTCCAAAAAGCAATCACAAAAGTTTCACAAAATTAATGAACAACAATTACACAGTTATATTGTTAAATTAACATTCTCTCCCTGATGTGTCTATTTTCTTGCCACGTTATGCTTCCAGGTAGTAAGGAACCACCTAATGAGAAAGCAATGTATTTGTCGTAATGTATGCAATAAATAATGAACGACGAGGCACGGTTTAGGCGAATCGGCGCGGCGCGTTTCGATCGCGAAACGTGCTTTTTGTCGGCCGCTTTAAAAGGAGAAAGATCTTGCGGAGACCGGGAAGAGGGTTAAGGCATCGGGTATTGATTGGTTTGTTTGCGAAGAACACACAAACCAATACACGAAGTCGACTCGAAAACGGAACACGCCGACGGAACGCAGCGTGCTAATATTGGCGCGGAAATTACGTAAAACAAAGGAAGCGTGCCGGAACTCTGTGTCTCCCGACAAATCGGCCAATCGATCTTCCCCCGTGCCGGAGAAAGTCCCCGCACCGGGGATCAGCCGCGGTTAAATTGCCTCTGATAAATATTGATCCGTGTGCAACATCATCGGATCTTCAGGAACATCATTAAACTCGCTTGTGCATAGAAGAGGACAGAATTAATCGATTCGACATGGCTGTCGTGTGATTGAGTCAATGTACCACGTACGTCAGTTTTCTTAACTCCTTCCACCATTTTGCGTTTCACCGTTCGGGCAACTTGCACTGCACAAATTCCCAGATAAACGAATACAATAATTCGACTCAATTTTAAACAATTTTTAAGAATTCGTTGGAAATAGAAAACTTTGATCTAAAAATCCACGGTGAATTTAATTGACTAAAAATTTGTACACAATTCTATAGCTGTTCCAATCTACCACAATTTTTAGAACAATTGCACTTTTCATTCAAGTTTAAATAAAGTGGCTAAATAAAAATGGTACATGAACTTTTAAGACGTTGTTGCAAAGAGAAAGCTTCGAGCTTTAAATCCACGGTGGATTCACTCGCTACAAAAATTTGTACACGATTCTATAGCTGTTTCAATTTATCATAGTTTTTGCGATTCTACTCAATTCGAACAATTGCACTTTTTATTCAAGTTTAAATAAAGTGGCTAAATAAAAATGGTACATGAATTTTTAAGACGTCGTTGCAAAGAGAAAGCTTCGAGCTTTAAATCCACGGTGGATTCACTCGCTACAAAAATTTGTACACGATTCTATAGCTGTTTCAATTTATCATAGTTTTTGCGATTCTACTCAATTTGAACAAACGCACTTTTCGTTCAAGTTTACGTAAAGTAGTTTAAAAAAATCGCACGTCAACTTTTCAGGCCTTATTTTAAAGAAGAAGCTTCAACCTTCAAATCCACGAAGGATTTGCTCATTGGAAAAATCTGTCCGCGATTCTACAATTGTTTCAATATACAAAAATTTGTGAGGTGCTGGATAATTCAAGCAGTGACACCTTCCATTCAAGAGTGAATAAAGTGGCTAAAAAAAATCGCACGTCAATTTTTGAGACGTCATTGCAAAAAGGAAGGTCCAATCTTTAAATCTGTGCCAAACCAAATGGCTAAAAAAATTCCTTCACGATTCTACAATTATTTCAATATACAAAAATTTGTGAGGTGCTAC
>CM052095.1:9812933-9836318 GCA_028453745.1 Agapostemon virescens | reverse complement strand
AAATTGCATAGATTATGGAGAACTGCTCTAATTAATTTGCTAATTTGTTACCTCGAATCTGCTAAAAAGGGAATAAATTGCAAAAGAGTAGAACAGAAGAAAGTGCAATAATTATTCTGCTGAATTTGCAATAATTGCAGAGAGCTTGAATAGATTTCAGGAGAGTGCTCTAATTAATTGGATAAATTGCTTTTGCATCTGTGAAAATTGCAGCATTAAAAACACTATGGACCATCCTCGCAATATCTAATTGGAGAAATATATATAATATAATATATAATCTTGGAGAAATAATTCTTTTGATAATCGACTGAAAGAACGATTGCGAATAACTCCATAAATATTGATTAACTCTGGAACGTTACAATAAACAAATCAGAAATGTCAATCAATTGTGTATGTGGAAATGTATGTGGAAAAATGTGTTTCTTCTTCTATTTGGTTAATTCGAATGTAAATAATCGTTTGAAATACTTCTAACGATCCTTCAATTCTGTGTTTCATTTATCTATGCTTGTTGTAAATGCACAAAATCCACAGTCTACTGATAACGTATCGCGAACACAACATAAAAGTCGGCGCAGTAAATCTTGTTATTTGTTGACAGAAAATCGTGTAAAGTTTAACGATGTAACGAGCGGGAATAACTTTGTTTATCGAATAATCAAATCAATGCCTACAATATGTACAATATCAATTTTCTATTCCCCCTAGGAAACTAACGACCCCAAAGAAGAATTATTGTTGCCCGAAAAGTAAATTATTTTGCAAGGGCTTCCTTCGAGGAAAGCCTCGATTATTGTCACAGAAAAATAAATCCTATTGCAAGGGTTTTCTTTTTAGAAATTGTAAAGTCTCGATTACTGTCACAATAAAATAAATTATTTTGCAAGGGTTTCCTTCTAAAAAATTATTATCACAGAAAAATAGATAATATTGCAAGGGTTTCCTTTTAAGAAATTTGAAAGTCTCGATTATTGTCACAGAAAAATAAATCATATTGCAAGGGTTTCCTTTTAAGCAATTTTAAAGTCTCGATAACTGTCACAGTGAAATAAATTATTTGGAATGCTTTCTTTTTGATAAATTATAAAGTCTCAACTAATGTCACAGAAAAATAAAACCTATTTCAAGGGTTTCCATTTAAGAATTTTTAAAGCCTCGATTACTGTCACAATAAACTAAACTATGCTTGCAAGAATTTCTTTCAAACAATCAACAAACTCTTAACTACCCCAAAGCTAAATCACATCTCAAGGAAATTCTTCTGACAAAATCTGAAGTTATAAAAATCGCAGTAGTAAACTAACACAGCAAGGGGATGAAAGCACAGAAATTTGAAGGCGTTCGATTTTTAACGAATGATGGATCAAAACGCAGTTGCATCCCGAAGAGCAACAAGGACGACGATCGAGCCTCGATTTCGGCTTATCGACGTGATCGCGATCCAGATAAAAGCCTAATTGTAGCACCGACAAATCGTTCGATGTAAACCGCGCGAACAATTGCACGCTCGACGATAACGAGCCGATGAGAGCTACAGAAGGCACATACCGATCAGAGATCAACGACCGGTGAAAGAGGCATGTGTCAGGAACAGATAATCCTAAAAAGACCTTTGCTATCGGCTTCTAGTATCAATCTAACGACGCCGATAAACATACTTGCTAGACGATTGTGAACGGTTTTTCTTTCCTTCGGACAACACAGAATCGTGAGTCAGACAACGACAATAGTGGGTGGATAAAACAAACGATCGTGTCAACACTCTAGATCGGCATTGCGATTGCTGTCGTACATCTGCTACGATGTTACACACCAGCCACCATTCGACTGCTAATTTTTATGCACTTATGGCGGAAATCGGACGCCGAAATTCGAAACTACGAAAATGTTCAGATTGGAGCTTGCCAAGTTCACTGTTTCTGTTTTCTGGAAGGCATTGGGGAAAGAGAAAATTTCTAACGAGCCCCTATCACTTGAAATCGACGTGTGCAATATTTATTCTGCATTGTATTGTGTCTAAATTGCAGATTTTATGCACTTATGGCGAAAATGAGACGTTAAAATGTAAAACTGTAGAAATATTCAGATTCGAGCTTGGCAATTTCACTGTTTCAATTTTTTGAAAGCTATCAGGGAGAGAGAAAAGTTTCTAACGAGTTCCTATGACTTGCAATTGGCTTGGAAAATTTCTATTTTGCAGTAAATCGTGTTTACATTGCAGATTTTATACACTTATGGCGAAAATGAGATGTTCAAATGTAAAACTGTAGAAATGTTCAGATTTGAGCTTCGCAATTTCACTGATTTTATTTTTTGAAAGTTGTAAGAAAGAGAGGCAGAGAAAGAAAGATTTTCAATAACAAAACTAGCACCAATGATTTTTTCTAAACGTTACAATCTACATTTCCGTACAATAATTATTAAAATTAACGTTGCACAAAATTTTGTACAAATCACAAATAACCAAAGTCTCAGTAAATGCTCAGGCACTCTTCCAACTGCCCTAAGTCCACCAATCGGGAATTGCTATGACCCCAAGGAACTAATTGCACACGGAGGAAGGTCTTCTGGATAATTGCCATGATCTACGAACTATTGCTTTCAAGCTGCCATCTTTTTCCAGAGACACCCGAAATCCGGCGGCGACTGCGACTTGGCAAATGGCTGCGGGTATCTCGGGCCGTTAACGATCCTCAGCAACGAATATAATAAAAAGAGGAAGCCCTAGCTAAAAAGGAATCGACGCTCTCGATTCAGGTCAATCCTATTCAAACTCCATCAGCGGCTGAAATATCCAACTTCCGACACAATTCTCCCCTAATGAACCCGCCATCGCGTCCCGCCAACTGAAAGAAAGAAAATCCTCGGAAAAAGAGGATGAGAAGATGCGTTCGCGTCACGAAGTTGCCAGAAGCTACCCGCCCTACATCCACCAGCCTTCCTGCGATCTACCAGAACCCGGAAATGTCTGTGGAAGATATGGGAACGGGGCCCGTTAGCTGGGACTCTCGAACCGGGCCCCGCCGAGTCCCGTCGGACTGCGTCGCGAAGAGAATTATCGAACCTTGAGATACCCATGGGATTTTAAGAATTTTAAAAAGAATTTTTAAAGGAGATCCTGGAGGAATTTTGACAATTTTGGGACTCTTGAGAATTTTCTGTGGGATGGATTCTTGAGAATTTCTCTTGAGTATAATAAGAGGTTTTGATTATTTTGGGGTTTTCAGATGTTTTGGGATTCTTGAGAGACTTTTTGAAGATCAAAGAGGAATTTTGAGAATTTTGGGACTCTTCAGAATTTTTAGTAGGATTGGGATTCTTGAGAATCTTCTGTAGGATGGATTCTTGAGAATTTCTCTTGAGAATAATAAGAGGTTTTGATTATTTTTGGGTTTTCAGATGCATTGGGATTCTTGAGAGACTTTTTGAAGATCGAGGAGGAATTTTGAGAATTTTGGGACTCTTGAGAATTTTCAGTAGGATTGGGATTCTTGAGAATCTTCTGTAGGATGGATTCTTGAGAACTTCTCTTGAGAGTAATAAGAGGGTTTAATTATTTTGGGGTTTTCAGATGTTTTGGGATTCTTGAGAGACTTTTTGAAGATCGAGGAGGAATTTTGACAATTTTGGGACTCTTGAGAATTTTTAATAGGATTGGGATTCTTGAGAATTTTTTGTGGGATGGATTCTAGACAATTTCTCTTGAGAACAATAAGAGGTTTTGATTATTTTGGGGTTTTCAGATGCATTGGGACTCTTAAGAGACTTTTTGAAGATCCAGGAGGAATTTTGACAATTTTGGGACTCTTGAGAATTTTTTAGAATTTTCTGTAGGATGGATTCTCGAGAATTTCTCTTGAGAACAATATGGTCATGGAAACAGGTCCGAAACGAAGAAAACGTTCTCCTGAGTCCACAGCTGAGAATTAACTGAGAATCTACCTACTGAGACTTGCCTTGTGCATCGTTGTCGCGAATCACAGAAAACCGTCGCGACGAAAGAGTGCGAGAAGCCTGAGGAACGTCGCCGACGTTCCTTAATCTCTGCCTCTATCGCAGCCGTGAGTCAGACACTTGAAACGACGTGCCGATTTTTTCGCGAACTTCTCAGAACCGCACCTTTCTCGCAAAACGGTCGCGAAACCTCCGAGAAAACTGACATGAACGCCGCCGGTAGCCGAAACGACTTGCTGCGAGCCTAAACGGGCCTTCTCTGGGTCCCCGACGCCATAACTTCGCTTTCAAACTTGAAGGGAATTGTTTAACGTCAATCTAGCAATTTCCGCACGCGGAATCTGCACGCGGACTAAGCCTTCTTCGCGCAGATTTTTCGAAACGCGCGCATTTTTATTTTTAGTAATTCGTTTGTGTTCATTTTTAGCATAATTGTCCCATAAACTCGATTTTTTACATTTCAAACTCTTTAGACTGCCCTAAGTCCACCGATCGCGAATTGCTATGATCCCAAGGAACAAATTGAACACGGAGGAACGTTCTCCGAGTCACTATGATTGCTATGATCTGCGAACTATTGCAGGCCGCCATCTTTTTCCCCGACGGAAATCCCACGAAAGATCCGCGGTTTAGCGACTTAGCAGCGAATCGCTTTGGCAATCCAGTAGAAATTAACAAATTAATTTGTTATTGTTATTAAAAATTCCCTTACTATTATTTAACACTAGAACTACCGAGTAACAAATCCAACCGATATATATTGCCTTGTAATAATGACAAAATGGCGTCCGTTCAGAGCTTGTACAATTTTTATCGTAATCTCTGCTTCAATGAAGACATTCATTCGAAACTTTATCGTAAAAATATTTTTATAACTTCAGTAATTGCAAACGGAAAAAATCAGGAACCACTCAAAATGATCGGTAGTTCTAGTTTTAACACTAAACCTACCATAAAGGGTCAAACAACCCTTTTCAGATTTCCTATTTCACGATTACTGAAGTTATAAAATTGATCTTTTTATTCCGACATAAATTGTAATAAAAATTGCACAAAGTCCAAAGAAATTAATTCTTATCACTAGCTAATTTTCCTGCTCGATAGATTTAGTATTAAAACAGCTTTTGCATTGCACTGTTTGCATTTAACTCTTTGGGGCACAATCACAGGGTGGTATTAAAAGTGGGATATTTTGTGACCCACTTTTAATCGAAGTCGAACTCGAAGAATTGAGTCGTTGAAAATTAAAATATTGCAAGGAAATGAACCATGTGCAATGGAATTATTTTACGTGAAAAAATCTTTCGATTTTGAAACTAAAATTGCTTGGAGTACAAAGGGTTAAAATGCGATGGCAAGAATCTCGGAATTTGAAGCTGTCGCGACGGTTGCGATTCGGTTAAGAATCGCCGACAATTTGAGTCCCCAGAAATTGTTTAAATCTTTAAATTATTTATGGTGTTAATTATAGTGTGCCTAATTTTCTTGGCATCTGCGAGGAGAGTTTACGGAGACTGCAGATCTTTTTGCAAGGCGAATGTTTACCTTGCAGTAAACGGAAGCGGATGTTTCATTTGTTGTTAAGTTTGCTAGAATGAAAATATTTTTCAGTTATTAGAATGCCTGGCAGTTTGCGTTCGTTCTAATTGTTTTTGGCATAAATGCGCGAGTTTCACAATTTAATTATGGCACGTAGAAGCGAAATGGCAACGTGGTCCTCCCTTTGGCGAATTAGTCTGCGGATCTCTTTGCAGACGGGAAAATTATTTGCACTGATTTCGAGCCGACTGCGGATCTTTATGCAAGGCGAATATTTACTTTGCAACAAACTGAAGTGAAATATAAATTTAGTTTCTTTCTCGTTAGGATCGACGTAGCAGGAGAATATTTTTCATTCGAAGAATGCTTTTGCTGTTTTTGAGAGCCACCTGTATTTATTTTTCCTATGCGTGCATTAAATTCATTAGATGCAATTAAATGGCAATTTAGTGCTTCGATGAGTGCATTTAATCGTGTGGGGAATATTTATATTGTTCTCTTTGCATTTTTTTCGTTCTTTTCATTCTTTTATCAATTTTTTGTCGTAAATGTGTAAAATAAAATTTGTAAAGTTCGATTAGGAGCCACATTAATTAGATAGCAATTTATTTCTTTGGGGTAAATTTTGTTAATTGTAAAAAATTTATATTATCTTGCAATTTTATGATATTTATACTACTTAAAATTACTGCTACACATTTTTTTGTATAAAAGCATTAAATTCATAGTTCAATTATGAGACACGCGAATTAATTGAAATTTAGTTCTTTGGGGGATGAAATTATTCAGTTGAAAACAATTTCTATTAGTTAGATTGCAATTTTCTGATATTTATACCACTTAAAATTACTGCTACACATTTTTTTGCACAAAAGCATAAAATCCACAGTTCAATTACAACACCCACAAACTAAATACTAATTTATTTCTTTGCAGGGGGTGAATGTAGTCAGTTTGACAAAATTTCTAGCAGTTATCTTGCAATTTTCTGATACTTGTACTATTTAAAATTGTTCCTCCACACTTTTTCCATAAAAGCATAAAATTCACAGTTCAATTATGAGACCCAAAATTTACATAGCAATTTATTTCTTTGGAGGGGGTGAATGTAGTCAGTTTCGCAAAATTTATAGCAGTTACCTTGCAATTTTCTCATGTTTATACTACCCAACATTGTTCCTATATATTTTTCCCATAAATGTATGAAATGCACGAACTAAATACTAATTTATTTCTTTGGTAGTCAATTTTAATCGTCAGTAACGAATTTCCACAATTTCCCTTGCATTTTTCTAACATGTACACACCGTTTAAAATTTCTCCCTCCCATTTCCCCCCATAAATGCATAAACTTTACAATCTACTTGCAAGCTTATCGTTCACTAATTTATTCTTCAACGGGATTCCCGAGATCGACGGCAAAGTGTTAAAATTTCGGCACGTTAAAGCGAAATGCGCAGCCAGTGGCCGAACATACACGAGATTCAGACTACTTCGAATTTGCAAAACGAGGTAAAGAAAAAGAAAACAGACGAACGTCTCCTCGAGGATTCTGCAAAGCGTTGCAACGCGAAAATGGCATTCAGCGACTTGTGGTTGCGTCTCTCGATGTTAAATCGCCGCAAGTACTCCGTAGTCGGACCGACGATGCTCGCGGGTTCGCATAAGCGAGGCGAACACTATATCTCGAGGCTGATCCTTCGACAAGTTCGTTTGAAAACGACGAACGCGAAATCGCCCGCGACGCACAGCGAAACTCCATCTTCTTCGACAGATTTTTCAACGAAAATGAAACTTTCGACCTAGCATAATCGGTAAATAACCGTTTCTACATTTTTCAAAATTATGCGAGTTGTAAAATTGAAATTCGTGAAAATCGACGCGGTGGCATAGATCGTAATAAAAGTCGCAGAAAATAAACAAATTTGGCCATTTTTAGCTGACAACGCGCACTGGCCGACGTCGATGCTTCGTGCGGCGTTAAGCTACGTCCACAACGAATTTTTCACAGAACCAGAAAAGAAAACGGCAACGAAAGGCGGTAGAAAGTCGACTCGGTGTGGGCGCGGCTTGACGTCGTCTCAAAAGTTCGTTTCGCTTGACGGTGTCAGCAGACTGCGGATTTTGTCGCAGAAATGATTGCAATTTGAGTGAATTTTACTCACTACAATTAATTAATAATTGAGTAATTATTTTCTAGGTCCTGCAATTGTTAACGAAGCAAAAGTTCTTTCATTTTGCAAAATCCGCAGTCTGATCTGAAACTGGCACGAACGGCGCAGTCGCCTTTTCGTTGTCTTGCGAGATTCTAATTTGCTTTGCGAATTTTTTCAAAAGCGAAACTAATGCAACCGACTAATGCAACATGGCGCCGAAGTGATTCTGAGATATGCGAAGGCAGTTCGCGAAAACGAAGTTTCCAGTTTCACTGTGCGACGGATCGAGATCTCGAAAACACTCGAGCAACACTGGTCGAAAACTTGAATCACGTTCTGGGAGGATTGTTATTAACAATTCAAGTCTAATTGTTTATTTTTGCGAGCTCTTCTGTAGGCAATTCGGTTTGTCTATTTGATCGAGAAATAATTACTGGGTTTTATGGGCACAGATCTTGTCAGAGGAGAGATTGTTAGGTGCCATAAGTTCTGGAAATGTTTTATGGCTTCTGGAAAGAGATGATCAAATTGATGAGTGAAAACACATTGTGTAAAGGGTTGAGAATTAATTTTGTGTCGTAGCATGGATTCAAGAGATTGTTATACGATTTGACAGCTTTGGAACAGCTGAAGAAGTATTTTTCGAGGCAAGAACTATAATTGCAAGATCCAACCAAACTATTGTTGCAAGATTCGATGAAAATGTAGCAAGATTCAACAATAATTTTGCTGCAAGTTTCAACAAAAATGTTTAGCTGCAAGATCTAATACAAATATTTGTTTGCAAGGTTCACCAAACATTTCTTTGCAAGGATCAACGAAAATGTTGCAAGATATAACAATAATTTGATTGCAAGACTCAAGAAAAATGTTTGGCTGCACGATGCAACACAAATATTTGCTTGCAAATTTCAATCAAACTTTTGTTGCAAGGTTCAACGAAAATGTTGCAAGATATAACAATAATTTTGTTGCAAGATCTAACACAAGCGTTTGGCTGCAAGATTCAATACAAACACTTACTTGCAAGATCCAACCAAAAGTTTTATTGCAAAATCCAACGCAAATATTTAGCTGCAAGCTCCAATACAAATATTTGTTTGCAAGATCCAACCAATCTTTTGTTGCACGGTTCAATGAAAATGTTGCAAGATCCAAACAAGAATTTTACTACAAGATTCAATACAAATATTTGCGTACAAGATGCAACACAAGTATTTAACTGCAAGGTCCAACAAAAATTTGGTTGCAAGATCCAACACAACTATGTAACTGCAAGATCCACCCAAAATCTTCTCTCAAAATCCAACCAAAAACATCACAAGATCTGCCCAAAACAATATCCCAAAAACTATTGCAATCTACAACCCTGAAATCAGGCTGCAACAAAAACCTTGCAACGTCCACCAAAAACCCATTGAAAATATGTTTCCACTTCAACATCGCCATCCCTAACCAGTACAATAAAAACCAACCCCCTTGCACCATTCCAAAAAACCTCCCCAAAATCTCCTCCTCAAAAATAAGCCTCAACAAACTCCGTCTAAAATTCCCGACCAATGCCAAACTCTTTCCTCAAAAACTTCCCGCTCTGAACGCAATCCATTCAACCAAATTCCGCACCAAGCTAACATGATTCAAGTTCCCGAACACAATTCCGGAAGAAGCCATAATCGAGACAGGCAATCGGACAGAGCAAGCTAGATCCTCGCTCGTCCTGGATCACAATCCCCCTGGTGCTCCGTCAAACCCACCCTCCAAGTTCCCATGTAACAGTCGCTTACATTCCCTCCGACCCCCATAGCTGAAAACACCCTTGAAATACCTTCGCGATCCGCCGTGGTCCAGCTTCGCGTCAGATTCTCGCAGCCTCGGCAGCTGCGAGTCGCTCGAATTCGGCTCTGATCGAAAGAACAAACTCGACACTCGCGAGACCTGCTCACCCTCGAACGGTAGTCCTAACTCGTTAGTCCTCTTCAGACGATATCCTCCTCGTCCTCCTCCTCTTCCTCGTCGTCGTAGTCGTCCTCTTGAACGACGTGAGCAGCGCAAGGCTGCGGCAACGTCTCGCCGCAGCGACGTCGGCGTCGTTGACCGGCAACGTTGACGGAGGCGTCGTTCGTTTCGGCGTCGTGGGCGACGGACGGCTGCGAGTTCGGTTGGCAGGAGACGGAGGACGACGACGGCGAGGACGACGAGGACGACGACGAAGTGGAGGACGACGGTTGCTGATGCTGATGGTGCCGATGATGTTGATAAGCGAGGTCCGTCGTGTTCGGGGTGGCATTATTGGCGGCGTAGGCCGCAGCAGCGGCTCAGGCCAAGGCGTAGGGGTGCGTAGCGTGGTGTCACAATCCTGGTGCAGCGCTAACAACTGTGGGCGGTGGTGGAGCGCTACTGCTGGCCACGCTGGTCGCGTGATGATAAAGCGGGCTTTGGTAGTACTCCTGATGATGGTGGTTGGTCATGTTGTGCATGGGCCCGGCGGTGTTCGGGCTCGTGTGCATGCCGTTGTGATGATGATGGCTCGGCGGGGCGGAATGAGCGTGGGGATGATGCGAGGAGCCGAAGTTCGCGTAACTCTGGTGCAGCTGTTCGTACATCTTCATCTCGGGCGGCTTGGTGTCCTGAGCGCCGGGCGACGTGCCAGCCGTGGCTCCCGGAAGTAGCCTGGTGATGCTGAAAGGATGGCTGGCAGCGGTGTACGGGGGTTCTTGCTTCAAGCTACCGGCCATGCCATGGTGGAGGGCGGACGTGTCGGGGATCAGATGGGGATGAAGGCTACGGCTGACCATGGCGGTGAGCTCGTCGTGCGCCGTGCCTAAATCTGGCCCGAGGAGACCGCCTATGTCCGCCGTGTCGGTTTTCAAGCCGGCGTGGTGCTGATGGAGGCTGGCTGCGTGGTGATGATGATGCGGGGATACTAGAGAATGCTGATCTTTATCCTCTTGCTGTTGCGTGCCATGGTGAAGGGACGTGGACGTCCGACCGGCTACCGGCGCCAGGCGATGCGTCGGGCTGCTGTGTTCTGCCGTGGTGCCGGTGGCCGTGATGCTGGTGTGATGTTGCTGGTGTTGCTGGTGCTTGATCGACTGCCTGGTGAGCTCTTTCTTCTCGTCCTTGAACCTCTTCTGCCGGCGCAGGTAGCAACCGTTCTCGAACATGTTCCCGCTCTCCGGGTGCAACGTCCAGAACGAACCTTTGCCCGGCTTGTCGGGCGTGCGCGCCACTTTGACGAAACAGTCGTTGAAGCTGAGCGAGTGCCTGATCGAGTTCTGCCAGCGTTGCTGGTTCTGCCTGTAGTAGGGGAACAGGTCCATGATGAACTGATAGATCTCGGATAGGGTGAGCATCTTCGACGGCGCGTTCTGTATCGCCATCGTGATCAGGCTGATGTAAGAGTACGGCGGTTTCGCGGCGGTGTAACTCCGACGGTAGGACTTGTCGGCGCGGACGCGCTGCAGAGCGGAGTTCGGCGAGTCCGGCTCGGTCAGGGACAACGGGTCTCTGGTGACCCCTGTGCCCCCGGCCGGCGTCAACGGACCGTAACCGACGGCGCCCATGCACGCGCTGCCGTTCGCCATCGAGCCGCCGCCGTAGCTGCTCATGCCACCGCCGCCCATCGTCGCCATCCCCATGGCGGAGCTGACCGAGCTCATGTTGAAACCGCCGGCGCCCTGAGGGCTGCAGCTCGGGCCCACACCGACGCCCATCGACATTCCCATGGACACGCAACCCATCGAGTTGATCGACGTGTACGACGGCGGGATGCTGCCCATATGGGACATCGCGGCGCTGGTCATCGCGCCGCCGAGGCTACCAGCGTCGCCGTAAAGCTTCTGCGACTGGAGCATGGTCATAGAGCTCACCGGTGCCGGGATGGCAGACTGTTGTCTGCTCGTCAGACGGGAATCATGAAAGCCTCGGTACCACGACTGCTGATAATGCGACGCTCCCTTAATCTTCTCCGCCGACGGCGCAATCCTATCACCGGGCCCCGCCGCTGCTTCCTCAATCTCTCTATCTATCTTTCCTCCTCTGTCTTTACCTCTCTGTCGCAATCTCTTTCTCACTTTCTGTGTCCGCCGAAAACAACCGGAACCTTTACGACACCAAAGAAACTTCACAAGTCAACGAACAACAGTAGTAACACCGGGTCTCGTGTTCGTCCGTAACGGCCCCTGCTAGATCACAAAATAATTAGAACCAACCAACACTGATTATCCCTTTCGAGCACTAGGATTCTTCCAAAGAATATTTGTATATATATATATATGTATGTATATATATATATATTTCACTGGTCTCTCGACGATTTTCTTCGGGGTCCCGAGAATGAATTTCACTGTACACCCGAATAAGGTCGAAACGGCAGCAGGGAGAAAGCTCTCTCGGCCACTCGATCGGATCAACGGGTTCGATCTCTACCTCCGTCGGTTGAACAACGCGGCGCGGCTAGACTACGAGAGAAGGCAGTGGTGTACGCGGTGCGCTGATCGTGGCGCGGGTCTCCTCTCGCTGAACACACAAGAGCAGTTGTTTGAGCGGGGCCTGTTTGAGCCGCCTCACCTCCACTCTCCCTCATTCACCAACTCTGTGTGCCGTGTGGATGGAGGCCGGTTAGCGAGTGTACTCCGCTACTCTTGAGTCTCCCGATCTTGTTCAAACACCCCCCACTACCCAAGCCTCTGGCCACGCCCCGCTCGTGCGTGTGCCACTGACGGTCCGGCGCTCCCCACCGCCGCGCGACGGCCACCAATCGGCGCCGCGCGGCCACTGGTTAGGTCCGGGGTTCGCGTACGCGTCCCCTTCGTGTCGCGTGAATCGGTCGCGCGATAATGCCTCGGCCGGCTCCGGGCTCTCCTCGCGCGCAGCTGCGTGACGCGCCGCGACGCCGCTTGCGCAATTCCGTCGCGACGACGACGACCGACGCCCGACGACGACGACGCCGAGCACCGACGGCAGCGTCGCGCTCTCTACCATGTCATGTCAACCGTCTGTCCGCCACGCGTTTGACACCTATCGCGCGTCACGCGACCCCGACGCATCGCGTCGCGACGCTTTCTTCAACCGGGGCCCGCACACCACTTTCGCCACCCCTTACCCTCGTTCGTCCCCTTGTTTCTTCGACCGTCTCTCTCTCTCTCTCTCTCTCTCTGTCTCGCTTTTGCTCTCTCTTTCTCTTTCGGGCTCTCTCATTCGCTCGCTCGCTCGCTCGCGACGCCACCCCCGACCACCTACCGACGCCCCTCGCCTCCTCTCTCCCTCCTCCGACGCCTCTCCCTCCCCCCACCCTCGCGCACAGCTTTTTCGCGGATCCTACAGTACGAGTTCGGTCGACGACGCGTTTTCGCCACGATTTTGACGCTCCCGCGATGATCATCCCCGTGCGACCCCTCGATCACCGAGGCCGGGGAAGATGGAGGATCCCATGGTGTCCCGGTCAAGACTGCAAAGGTTCGTTTTCTTCCTTGATTCTATGATTTTCGGCTCCTTGTTAGCCAGGAAGTTGTCGAGGTCTCTTCGCGACGTCCAGGGGGTTGTTTTTGAGGCGCGGGGGGTGGTCAGAGGGTTTCGATTTAAGGAGACGCTGGCGAATTTGAAACGGTGATTCGATATGGGTAATGATGGTTGATATCGAGTCGCTGATGGATTAGTTAGTTTTGGTTTGATAATGGAGAAGTACCGGGACACGTATGTAGTTCATTTTGGGGAGCTTTTATCGAGCTTTTATTCATCTGAGAAGTGGATTGTTCAATTGTAAATGTTGTTACGTCGATTTTTAAAGCGTTGCGTGGTGAGAAAGGCCACTGAGGCAGGCTTGTCGTCTGCCGTCGGCGGAAACAGGACACTCGCATGCTTTACAATTAGGATGAAAGCATGCGCTGTTTAGAATGTTTAATACCATTCTGAGTGATGGATTCTTTGGCCATTTGCTAGGCACAAAATGTTTTGTTAATTGAAATCGAAAGGCAATATTGATAGGTTAATAATTCTTAGTTGAAATCATCGGCAGATGATGTTGAAACGTAGGATATTTTTATTCACTGTAATTCTTCGTCGATTTGCAAGATGGAAAGTTCTTCATTGCTCAAAATCAAGAGGCACAATGCCAGGTTAAAAATTCTTGGTTGAAATCGTCGGCAGAAGTGGCAGTCAAAATGTAGGAAATTATTATTCACTGTCATTCTTCGTCAATTTGCAAAATACAAAGTACTTCATTAAATAAAATCGAACGGTACAATAATATATTAACAAATCTTGGTTTAAACCATCAACAGACGAAAAATATGTAAATGCATCTGAAATGTACGAAATTATTATTCGTCATGATTCTTCGTCGATTTGCAAGACACAAAATGTTTCATTCAATAAAATCGAAAGATACAATAATAAATTAACAAGTCTCAGTTCGAACCATCGACAGAAACAATATCTAAATGCATCTGAAATGTACGAAATTATTATTCGCTGTCATTCTTCGTCGATTTGCAAGACAGAAAATTTTTCATTGATCAAAATTGAGAGGCACAATGCCAAATTAAAAATTCTTAGTTGAAACCATCGGCAGTAACAATATCTAAAAGGACCAAAAATGTATGAAACAATTATTCTCCATAATTCTTTATTCGCAAGACTTAATAAAATTTACATTTCACAATAATTACGTCTTTCCAATAAAATCCCAAATTTTTCCCTTGCCAGAATTCGACGCAGAGGCGTACCCTAACAGCAGGCAATTTAAAAAAATTGTTAAGCTTGCAATAATATCGATTCCGCGTAGTTTTTGCGGTAATTTCATCGGCGGCGGCGACGGGCCGCAATCGAATCACCTAATTAATCCGCACTTTTCGTCCGATTTCGTTCAAATTAACCGTTTGTCGTGTCGAATAATTAACCGTCGGCAGCCCCATGAATATTAAACGAGAGAGTAATAAAAAGAGATCGGATTTTCATGGGGATAATTAGGTTAGATTGATTCGATCAAACTCTCTCGCTCCCTGTTTCTTCGCCGACGCTGCGCGGCGTCGCACGGTTTTCTTCGTTTCGCAATGGCGGATCCGATAACTCGCCGCCTTATCGCTTCGCCTTTATCGTGCATTTGTAATAGCATAAATTTAACACGCATACATTTCCCACGGGGCGTCTCATGCCCTAGATACTCTTTATCTGCCGCTGGTTATACTCGAGAGCGGACCTTGCTCCAAAATCTCGTGGACCGAAAAACCAACCTGCCGCCATCTTTTTATGGTTCCAATCGTGCACCACATTTTATTACCTCCCTTACCTGGCTGTTCAGCTATTTATTACCACCCTCAGGATTTTATTAACACTAAACCATTCCGGGATTCAAATTAGCGCACTCGAGTGACGACTTTTGCATCGCAAAAATTGTTGCAGCGTCATTCAAAAAATTATGCCGTTCAATTTGTATTTAAAAATTGCCAGTCGACGCTAAACCGTCGATCAAAATGGCCGCTTTCAGATTTTTATCTCGCAATTGTTGAAGTTGCGAAGGCGCTTTCCTCCTAAAGGGTTGCAAAAATTGTTGCAGCGTAGTTCAAAGTATTTATAACAATTATTAAATTTGTATTTAATAAATTACAGAATATTCGTCGCTGAATGGTCGAAACGACTGCTTCCTGATTTTTCATTTTGCAATTATTGAAATTGGGAAAACGCTGCCCTGGGAAATGGTTAAATAAATATTTTTAGGGGAGCACAATTTTTAACACAGGCTGCTCAAAGTTTGAATAAATTGAATCTTGGCATTTTTATTAAGCAGCACATACCAATTGCTGTTAAAACTCAATAGGTGCAATCACTATAAAATACAGAAGCTATAATAGCATTTTTAATCATTTTAGCCAGTTGGAAATAACAATACTAAACCCTTCAAATTTTAGTTTTTTAAATTAATTTTAATTTTTAATTTCGTGTTCAGTCCATTAATTTTTGCCATAAATGCAGCAAATCCTCAGGCTAATTATGACAAATGTTCCAAGCAATATTATCGTGTTCGAATAACAATTCGCTGAAGAAAATCGATGTAGAATTTAAAAAACTGTCGAATATCGTTTGAAATAATTGATTAACTCACGTACGTTTTTTAATTTTAACGATACATATGTAAATTAGTCGTTACACTTGGTTTTCGCAGTGGCTCCTCTTCCTCGTTTCTGGGTCTCGAGTTTCTTCGAGGTTTTAGGGCGCGGAGAAGCGGTTTCGCAATCTGTCAGAGTTTCTGGAGTTACACGGTCGCGTGTAAATTACGGTCGTGACGGTCCTCGGTCCGCGGAAAAATTAGTGATTCGCGCTGACCGGCCTAACTACGTATAGTTGTTCTTCAAGGAAGTGCGAAGTGCGGTCTAATGTGGCAAATTGCTCGGTCGGTTTAACTATGAACTGGGGGACCCTGAACGGAGCTGAGGAAAGGGATCCATTGAACGACACATCGGATTTGTTGAAACATTTAACACTGACGCGTGTTAATCGTTACGATGACCCATTTTATTCGAAGGGGAACGTCTCTTTTCGATTTAGTGCCCTCCAAATTGGTTCTTCTAACACCGTGGCGAACACTGTCCGCGCTAAACAGTCAGAGAAGAAGTATATCCGAAGTTCAGGTGTTTCAATAGCTTCGTCAAAGTTCGCAACGAACACGAGGAACTTTATTGTTGAGATAAATTTGTCAGGCATTTCCCAAGAAGATTCCCAGCAACTTTCTCCTTTGCCATTTCGCAATTCGACGCTCCGTTTTCGAGTTATTAACGAAAAACACGGACCAATCGGCGTGGCGGAGGCTGGCGCGTAGAGTCAAGTGGGCGGAGCATCGGCGTATCCACTGCGCGCTTCGAGAACAAAGCGTCGAATCGAAAATTGGCAAAGGGAAAAGTTGCTTGGAATCGCCATAGGAGTCCCCTTTTCGAATTTCTTTCAATTATATTTTCTTTCAACTATTTCTTCTCCTTATCCATTTAATAACAATGCAACAATGTTCTTATATATTTGGAATATTTTTAATGTCCATAAAGTTCGAACACAGACCCGATAAAAATTTCGCGAGACTGTACAGTGTGTCCAAAATGTTTTCATCGAATTCTAGAAAAGTTAAGAATATTTAAACAGTGAGAATTTCGCAAAATTTTGTATAAAAGTATTCTTCCTTCAAACAGGAGGTTGAAGAGCAACTCAGTCGATTTCCATCGTAACTGAAAGGGGCCGCGTATTTTTATTAAATTTATGCCGGTAATAAATAAGCTGAATAACAAATAACGACCTTCGCGAACGCATGTTTTATCATACGGCGCGAATTATTGGGACGTGATTGCCCGCATTATGTGAACGATTTTAAAGTGTAAACTACGATTATCGGGAGATTGAATCGAACGCTCCATAAACATTGCGATCGATAATTCATGGAGAACTAGCAACAATTAATCGAGAACTATCGACGATATTTAATTCATCGTTAAATAAAGGACACCGCGACGCGACCCTCCGGGAAATTATTAACGCACGCGGGTGTCTCGTTGTTTATCATAAACAGCGAGAACGTTAGCATCGCCGTCCACCATTTTGAACGCGACCATACCGAATTTACTTTGTTGAATTTCGATAAACGATTCGTCGTTCGCCGATCCCGGAGACTTGCACCGTTTGCAAGAATTAACACGCGCATTGTTAATAAAAATTGGAGAATTCTTAACAATGTTAAATGTTGCCAGTAGCGTTCAACTATTTGCTGTACCATTTTCTTTCTAACTAAAGAAGTTGAAGTCAAAGACAATGTTGAAAGTTGAAAACGAAGTTCAAAGTTGAACACAAAGTTGAAAACGAACTGGAAAGTTGACGACAACGACGCTATGACGCTACTGACGACGTTGACGACAAAGTTTAAAGTTCAAAACACAGTTTTAAAGTTGAAAACAAAGTTAAAAGTTGAAAACGAAGTTCAATGTTGAAGACAAAGTTTAAAGTCGAAGACAACGACACTATGGCGCTACTAACGAAGTTTTACATAAAGTAGAAGTTGAAGACAAAGTTTTAAAGTGGAAGACAAAGTTTTTAAGTTGAAAATAAAGTTTTAAAGTTGAAGACAAAGTTTTTAAGTTGAAGACAAAGTTTTTAAGTTGAAGACAAAGTTTAAAGTTAAAGACAGAGACACTATGGCGCTACTGACGCAGTTGAAGACAAAGTTTAAAGTCCAAACAAAGTTTTAAAGTTGAAAATAAAGATGAAAGTAGAAGACAACGACACTAAAACGTACAGTCAAGGGTGACTGTCGTCAGAATGACCCAGTATGTAAACTAAGGACCTCCCAGACCAAAATGGCGTCAGAAAATTAAAAAAAAATATAGAAGAGCACGATGGGTCAGTACTGTAGTCGATCAACTACAACTAGAAAGTAGTTTTCGATTCCTGATGCGGCCCTTTATTTTTCTCCGCTACGTTACTCTGGAAAACGATGATCCACCGACACTGTGCCATTTTCCTACGCCTTTGCGACCCTTCACAACTTGTTCCTCGATTTGTAAAATGCGTCGACGTATGTACGTGCGCGTGTGGGAGTCGGTCAACGGAACAGAAGCAATTAAAATCGCCTGCCGATAAAAAAGATCGACCAGCGTTCGGCCGCGCGCCATCTTCTTGCACGAGCCGGGCTCGCCGGCGAAATTATCATTATCGCACGTCCGCCGCAAAGTGCATTTTTAACTTTATTAATCCGGCCGACCCGCGGCTAATACGCTTCGCAAACACACCCGCGAAACACTTCTGCTGTTGGATTAAGAGCGGGTAATCTCGGAACCCGCCGCGTACCACCTCTAAATTGCTGAACGATCCGCGGATTCTCCTCGTTCCTTTAATTAAAAGCCGACCACCGGGCCGCTCGGAATTATTTTAAATTCGCCCCGGGAACAGTGGAAAATCACGTTTGTTGATCGCGCGCCGCCGTTCTTTTGTTCTCGCGCACCCCGGCGCACCAATACAGAGGGGTGATATTCGAGGGATGGATTTTTCTTTCATCGCGGCACGGAAATTGTTCGCGAAATTTTCCGGAGAAGGGGTCGTTCCGGTTCTTCTTAGCTATTTGCGTTGTTATTGTTAGGCAACCGCCGTTCTGCCATAAAAGCTGCTTTCGACGGAATAATATGTTACTGTGCGAGATTCGTTTCAATGAATTCGCGTGTATTCTCTTAACCGTTTCTCTAGTTTTATTCTCTATTAATGTTCTGAGGTTTTTTAAAATTATTATAGTGATTTCGAGAAGTGGGTGGCATGTGAAAATTCATTGTGATGTATGTTAAATAATAAATTGCTGAGAAGTCTCTTAATATTTTCTCCAGTTTGAATTGCACACTCTTAACTATCTCATAAATCTACAGTCTAATTGTTGATAGACTGAGGACGTGTCAGCAAAGTATAAATTTAATGTTGTAGATTGTAAAAAACATTTATAATAATTTTATGAAGCAAGAGCCAAGTGAAAGTTCATTGTTGTGCATTTTAAATAATAAATTGATATAAATTCTCTATTAATCGTTAGGCTACTTTTAATTTATTGTTGTGAGATTTTTAAAAATGATTGTAGTGATTTTAAAAAGTAGGTGCAAATAAAAATTCATTGTGATGTATGTTAAATAATAAATTTATGTGAAGTCTCTTAATATTGTCTCTTTAAAAAATTATTGTAGTGATTTTAAAAAGTAGATGCAAGTGAAAATTCATTGTGATGCATTTTAAATAATAAATTCACGTAAATATTCTCTCTATTTTAACTGGGCCCATTTATTTTTCCAACAGCTGTTGAAAATCCGCAGTTTTATTAATGAAAATCGTCAGATAAATCATTAATGAAAATTTATAAATAAATAAACGATTAAGCCGTCCGATATACAAAATAAAACTGGCCTGCATCGCATAAATAGAAATGTGCTTGTTTCTGTAATAATTTAAAGAATTTTTCGAATTACCCATCGATGCATTTTAATTTCGCTAAACTTTCCACTGTTTCAAATTATTGAATAAATCAGAATTCGAACACGTTCATATTTAGAATCTCGAGAAATTTATGTCACAATGATTAGGCATTGATTAATAATGACAAATTTATCTAATAGTGGAATTGTGGAGTTTTACGATTCTTTTTTCTGATTATCGTTGGCGAAGAACACTGGACGTTGAAACGTACTCGAAAGCGATCGAAAATGTTTCGTTTCCGATCGATGCACGCATCAGTTATCGTGGAATAACACTTATCAGTTGCAGTGGCGCCGAATTCCGAGGGCCGACGGGGCCCGCCATCTTTTTTTACAAAATTCGTCCCTCAAACTGTCCATGAAAACCCAAATGAAAAATCATACAATAAAAATTATAAAATTTATACACGTCTTTCCACCCTACTAGTTTAGTTTATAAAAATTGTTATAACTAAATTGATGATCCTTATGCAAAGTTCAGTTTTCTGTTCACTTATTAAAAATTCAATGAACTGTAATCATTTTATACAAATTGCATAATAAAAATAATAAACTTAATACACTTCTTTCCATCCTACTGGATTTATTTTATAAAAATTGTTACAACAAAACTGTTGATTTTTGTGCATTCATTTCTGTAATCATTTTACACAAATTGCATAATAAACTTTATACACATTCTTTCGTCGAACTGGATTTATTTTATAAAAATTGTTAATCCTTATGCAAACCCCAGCTTTCTGTCCACTCAATTAAAAATACAACGAACTGCAACAATTTTACACAAATCGTACAACAAACATGTTAAACTTTATACAAGTCTTTCCATCCTACTGTATATATTTTGTAAAAGAATCGCTGCAACAAAATTGCTGATTTTTATGCAAAGTACATCTTGCTGGAATGATTTTACAAAATCCGAGGCAGGAAACGAATTATCGGCCGGACTGTTTGGCAACGTACGAATCCATGAAAAAGGCACTATAAGCTGCATAAATATCGGCAGTTTATTTACGACATATTGAAAATAGATTAAATAAAAGCAATTTATCGGCGGACGATTTTATAATTATAATTGGAAATCCCTCTTAATAAATATAAAAGAAAATAAATATTGAAGATAACCGGTCGAATTAATATTTAACGGACTTTGTTTGCACCGTTTTAAATTTCAGTAATACTGTTTATCGGTTTGTTAAAACGTTCCTCGCGATCGATTTACTCGAATTGTCCATTCTACGCAACTTTTGACCGACTGTAACAACGTTCTTCCCTCTTTTCGACTCTTTGCTCGGTCCGAGGATCGAATAAAACGTACGAAAGATTTATTTGCGTGTGCGCCAGTGTTCGAGCTAGCGGAAATCGAAAAAGATGGTGTTATAAATCGTATCGGAGGCGTGTGCAATCGTTGTAAAACGAGCAGGAAAATTGTGGACAATCTTCGCGGAACGTAGACAGGAGGGCAGAGTCGATCGCGAACGAGGTCCGGCATTTTATCGATTCGCTATCCGTCGTCCCTTGTATCTTGTTCACAGGGCCACGATTAAAAGCACTCCATGATTCTGATAAACCGTGTCTGAATATCTACCAGCGCGATTACATCGAGTTTTTACGATTCGTTCCACCGTTTCCCAAGCTACCCCCGTCGACCATGAATATTCGAAGAAATAAAGTCCAAAGAAAATTGCATACTCTTGCAATTTCTGCTTCGACTTAACGGAATTCCGATTCCTTTACTTTCTCTATTTTATTTATTTATTTTTCGTTAAAATAACTCTTGTAAAACGATGTAAAATAGTTCTTTCTACAGTTCTCTCAATTGCTTTACTTTCTCTATTTTATTTATTTATTTGTCGTTAAAATAGCTCTTGTAAAATCATGCAAAATTGTTCTTTTTAGAAGTCTCTCAATTGCTTTACTTTCTCTATTTTATTTATTTATTTGTCATTAAAATAGACACCTTGTCGTTGATCTTGTAAAACGATGCAAATTAGTTCTTTCTACAATTCTCTCAATTGCTTTATTTTCTCTATTTTATTTATTTATTTGTGGTTAAAATAACTCTTGTAAAACGATGCAAAATAGTTCTTTCTACAGTTCTCTCAATTACTTTACTTTTTCTATTTTATTTATTTATTTGTCGTTAAAATAGCTCTTGTAAAACGATGTAAAATAGTTCTTTCTACAGTTCTCTCAATTGCTTTACTTTCTGTATTTTAATTATTTATTTGTCGTTAAAATAGATGCCCTGTCGTTGCTCTTGTAAAACGATGTAAAATAGTTCTTTATGTTTAATTTGCAAATATTGAGAATCTAAAAATGCATCGATGCAGAATTATTTGGTAAATTAGTATCTGTGTGTATATTGCGAAGTAGAATAGGTAAATATTTAATCAGACGGATTTTCGTTGTTCCTGTGCAACGATGTAGAACAGTTGCTCGTTTTTAATTCGCTGATATTGAGAATCTAAAAATGCATCTATACAGAATTATTTGTCAAATTAGTTTCTGTGTGTGCACATTGCAAAACAGATACTAGAAAATATTCTTACAAAACGATACAAAATAGTGAATATTAAATACACAAATATAGAAAATTTCTGAGAACAAATCTATGTAGAATTATTTGACAAATACCTTTCTGTGTGTGCAGATGAGTTGTGGGGAGGGTGATGAATTGTGGAGGGGAGGGTGAGTGGTAGAAAATTTCGACAGAAGCATTTCCGTTGTTCTCGTAAAGTGACGCAAAATAGTGGTTTTTAGTGGTACGCGTTAAGAAGGGCTGTCGTGCGTTCTGTTTAGGGGAATGACAAGAAGAAGGGTCGGGAGGGAGGAAGAAGGAGGGCAATAAAAAGCATAAGGGAAACCCGGGGGCTCGTGTTTAACGGACAGGCCAATGAGGAAAGAAACAATGGCGGGCGGACAGCGTGTCCCGCAGAGATAATCCGACGGTGTTTACGATCGAGCAACCGCAAGAACGAAAACAAACGACGGTCTCATCGGGGCTGAAGTCCACTCCTACGGGCCGTTGCGGATAATAAGCGGTGCTAAAGTGACTGTAAACCAAGATCTGCTGGTCGTCCTCTGAACGATACGCTTCCCGGCGTCTCTACCGCCGCCGATTCCTCCGGAAGATCCGCCATTTTCTTCGGGGCCGTCACCCTAAACTCAAGAACAACCTCGCGATACGATTCTCGTATTCGTATACGACGAATAATCTCAAAAGATCTTCTATAATTGCAAGTTTTACATTTCGAGCTCAGTTTTTTATATTTTTATTTTTGTCAGTTGTTTATTGCACTGTTTTCAGATTTTTAAATTGTTCAAAGACAACAATTTCTGTCTACAAACTTCCTCATTCGAAACCAGAAATCACCTCCGAATTCGTTAACTATAAAACCTGCCCTAAAATGGTGTCCAAATCGAGTACAGAGTGTAACTACATGAAAAAGATTCATAAACAACACTAGCATTATTTTCAGCTTTATAAATCGTTCAAAGAAAACAATTTCTGCCTACAAACTTCCTCATTCGAAACCAGAAATCACCTCCGAATTCGTTAACTACAAAACCTGTCCCAAAATGGCGTCGAAATCGAATAAAATTCTCGATTACAGTAAAAAGAATCTGAAATAACGAAAATGTAATGACTAGCTTTATAAATCGTTAAAAGACAATAATTTCTGCCTACAAACTTCCTCATTCGAAACCAGAAATCACCTCCCCATTCGTTAACTACAAAACTCCCC
>CM052095.1:9758344-9799853 GCA_028453745.1 Agapostemon virescens | reverse complement strand
CCCGGTTTAGCAGTCTTGGGACCTCCTAGAGATCAGTAACTGATCTATAAAGTGCCCCCAGCAGGCCCAAAGTCTCCACCGAATTGGGAGGCCCGGTTTAGCAGTCTAATGACCTCCTAGAGATCAGTGACAGGTCCCGAAAGCTTCCCCGCGTTCTCGAGAGCGAACCGGTCGATCTTCTCGGCGAACGTGGTCCCCTTGTCGCCGTCCACGTCCCCGTCATCCTCTTCGTCCTCGAGCTGCCTGTCAGGTCCGTCGTGTTCATCCAGTTCATCCAGTTCGTCCAGCTGATCCTCCTCCTCGTCGGAGGAGACGCTTCGTGCCCGTTTAGCCTTGATCGAGTCCTGATCGATCGTTTCCTCGTCCTTCTCACCGATCACCTTACTACGCAGTATGTCCAGCAGCTTCTCCCGTCTGACAAATTACGGTTCACTTATACATGCGTGTCTCAGGGGTCCGTTCGGCTGGCATCGTCTGCCGCTAACCGGCCCAACACAAGTCTCTGTAATGCGGTCTTTTAGAAGCGGCAAAAGCAACAGTTTCAGCTGAAAGCCATGCTGCCAGCTAGAAGTAACAGAAAGTACACCAGGCGGTTTCGGCTTTTCCCCTGACCCAATTATATGTATATATATAGCGTGTGGACCCTTTTCTCTCTCTCTCTCTCTCTCTCTCTCTCTCTCTCTCTCGCTCTCTCTCTCTCATTTTTCATTTCTTTTCTTTTGTGCGGGGGTGGTTTGGATTGGGGGTTGGAAGGGTGCGTGCGGAGTTTCATCGATCGATAGTTCGAGAACAAGATGGCAGGCACGCGCGACCGATGCTGTTGTTCGGTTAACTATTATCGCGAGCCGCGGCAGTTTTTGTTTATTAGGCGGATTTTGTTCGTTTTGCTTTTTGGAAAGCATGGAATGGTGACGGTACGGTCCCGGAATGGTAACTGATCCACATTAGGGTTGTTTGGAAGATCGTGCGCAAGTTCGTTAGAAGACGTAGCTTCCGTCGGGTCGAGAGGATAGATGTTTCCAAGGATGCATGGTTGTATAGTTTCATTGCAGATGGTTTATTACGTTTCTTGCAATTTATCGTTATTATGCGGAATATTTCAATTTTGAAGAAATTGTTAGGGACTAATATTGAAATGAGAAAATTATTTTGGAGAATAGTCTGACGATTTTTATTGTCGTCTTAGCGTTGCCCTGGAGTGCCCAGGGTTAAAATACTATAAAAGGAATATTTGTGCAAAATATAAATTTTTAACCTCGAGTGCAACATATTGAAATGAAGTTGAAATTTCTTTGATTTTTAATGTACAAATTTTTAAATTTCTGTAGCATTTTTACTGTTTTAAATTGCACTCAGCCAAATTTGCCATAATTGCACAGAATCCACAGTTTAATTATGGTTGTACAGAGAAACTTCTAGCAATACCAAATTTTTTATCTGAATTTTAACAAATTAGATTGAAACAGAAATTTCTTTTATTATTAATGTACAAATTTTTAAATTTCTATAGCATTTTTACTGTTTTAAATTGCACCCAGCCATATTTGCCATAATTGCACAGAATCCACTCCCAGAAACCAATAATTCGATAATCATGAGAAACAGGAGGTAGTAAAAAAATTCGTTCTCCGTTCAATTATAACGAATAATTTGAAAATAAGTTTATTTTCGATTGCATCTACCCATGTTCATAACAAACGCCAAAAGTCCGCAATAATTGTAACCATTCGCACCAGAAGACGCTAGCCACAAGACAGCTCTCCAAAAAAGATCCACAAATCAGCAAACCATTCAGAACACCTGACTCCCCTAAAAAATTCCCAAAAAATTCGAAGCAACGACGAATGTCTCGATAAGTGCTCCTTAAGCGTAAACGGAGCAGTTACGCTGTTCAGGACCGTACCGTGCACGATCGAATCGGGTCGCAATCGGCAGACACCACGGAATTGATACAACATTTGTTCGTTTATTAAAACTGCTGCGTACAAGCTCTCGCCGAGCCGCGCGACAAACAGAAGCGGACAACGGGTTGGTCCTTCGAAAGGAGAAAAAAAAAATAGGAAAAGAAGAAGTAAATTCGCGTACAAAATAATATATCGTGCGTCGCGGTTCGCGCCGTTGAAAATACACGGCGATTCGTCTCTCCGTCGCATTCGTAACGAAAACAAAAAACAAAGAATGCGCAGCCGATGATTCGCACTTAACGCGTTTTCCCAGACGCGTCGATTTTTCCGCGATTTCGAAAACGTCGGAAAAACGTGTCCCCGACGATTCCGACGAGAGAACACAGTCCACCGTCGACGGAATAACTCTCGAATCGGCGGTCATCGTTACAAAAATATTTCGAGAACGGAACACGCTGCGCCACTAGATCGGCCGATTCTCGTCGTCAGAAGAGAGAGCAATACTTATTACGAAAAAGCGTATACCTTTTTTTCATTCGATTTTCGAATACTGTACACTCGATGAAAAAAAATATATATCATCAGTCGCGTTTCTTTTCGTTAAATCGATCGACGCTTATCCTACGATTCGATGAAAATCTCGCGAGACCGCACGGTCGATCCGAAACGCAACATTCGAGTCCGCGATAACTTCGTTGAAAATGATCGAACGACGATTTATTTAGGCTCGTTTCGAAGATGGAAGTCTCTAGTTTTGTACTACGTTCGTCGTTCCAATCCAACACTATTTCCCATAATGCAGCACGAGAAACTTAGGCGAACTTTATGGTAGTGCAAGGGGCACAGTTTGTTGCTCATTTTTGTGAGTGAAAAAAAATCGTATATCAATTTTTGAAGCGTCGTTTCGAAGAGGCTAAGCAGACCTTTAAACCAGTCACCGAGTCACTTGGTAAGAAAATTTGTTCACGATTCTATAGACGTTTCAATATCGACTACCCTACTCGATTTGTGCTGTTGCACCTTTTATCGAATACTACGTAAAACGACTAGAAAAAATCGTAGATCAATTTTTAAGATGTCACTGTAAAGAGGCTGATTCAAGCTTTAATCCTGTTGTCGAGTCACTTGCTAAGAAAATTTGTTCACGATTCTACAGATGTTTCAATATCGACTACCCTACGCGAAAATCGCGTCTTCGGTTTTTCGCGCGCTGCATCGTGAAAAAAGCTGTTATATTAAAATGAACGACGAAGAATGAAACTCGAGACATCAAGTTTCGAATGGAGCCTGTGCTCAGGGTCGTACCGATCGTTTTCGCGAAATGATCGCGATTTAGGAGTCGACAATCTTTCCGAGGAGATGCTCGAACACGTATTCCGAACCGCCCCGCACGTTCGCGCAGAGTCGTTCTACTAAAAGATCTATATTACAATGTGCCTTTGACGGAATGTGAGTGCAACGATCGAGCCAGTCGAGAAGTTCAACTTAAAACAGAAGATAATCGAAACGAAAGGCAGCCACGCGCGGTTACGCGATGCCGCTTGGAACGAGCTATGGTTGCTAAAAGGGAGCCGAACGCATGCCGGGCAAGCGGACGTCATGCTAAAAAACGATAGACGAAGGCATGATTTACAATTACACTGAAATTTATACACACACACACGCGCGCACACACTCGAGAACACACCGCTACGATCACATACAATTACAGGGGGAGAGACACGCAGGGGAGATGCGAGAAGCTGCGAGATTGAAATGATCCGATTCCTCGGCGAGCAACAAAATCGCCATGGAATACTTCATCGTCGCTACGTACCTTTTGCTCGACAATAAACGTATTCTTTCGATCGTGATCTATGTATATAGCTTCCCGCGATCCAGCGTGAGACTATCGAGACGAACAGGACGTGCTGAGACGTGTCACAAGACGATTCTAATCAAACAACCGAACGAGACTCCGCTCGGACGCTCGAGATCCAATCTTTCCGTCATTTGCGTTAACTTTCACAATTTTAACCCTTTGCACTCCGAGCTATTTTAATTCCTCACTCGAGACATCTTTCTGTCCTAGAATAATTACTTTTCCTTTCGTGCATACCAAATTTGTTACTATTAATCGTACGGCAGCATTTCAATTTTTACTAACTTTTTAATTCAAAACATTTGTAATGTGCAAATTATGTTGAATAATAGTCTGACAATTTTCAGTGTCGCCTCGGAGGAGCCATCGGAGTGCTAAGGGTTAACATCCCCGATCGACCGAACGACAGCTACCATAATAGATTTTTACAAGATCTTTTCATTCTGAGACAACTTGTTGCTAATATATTTAAAATCGTTAAGGTAAAAATTTACTTTTAAACATGGACGAATAATTCTGTCGCCCACAAATTTATTTACAATAAAAGAAAAATCGAGTCAGCTACCAGAATAGTTAGATTTTTACAAGATCTCTTCATTCTGAGACAACTTGTTGCTAATTTATTTAAAATCGTTAAGATTTTGCAACAGGAAAATTTGCTGATTGATAAAGCGATGAAAAAGTTGATTTTGAAAGTAGCCTAATGTAAAAATGTACTTTTAAACATGGACGAATAATTCTGTTGCCCACAAATTTATTTAATAAAGCAACAATTCAAAATTTGATTGACAAATGATTAACTTTCAAGCTTTTTTGTAGTCTCCAGATATCAACTTAATTTCTGCGCAACGAATGTATTAACGTAAAAATTCACGTCTTAACGTGTCACGTTAACGTACACAATTACGATACGTTAAACGTGTTGATAACAAATTGTTTTTAACCTAATCAAACCTCCCAGAAAGAATTTCCAAACGAATAAGAATTAAACCAGTTTGGAAGCGACGTAACCTCGCCGTCATTTTGTAAAAGAGCCAGGAGACTAGGAGTCTCGCAAATGAAAGAAATGCCATCCTCGAGGACACCGTTGCCGAACGTGTATTTATTGTCCGAAAATTTCGTGCCGATTGATTTTTATTTTTAATAAATATATAAAGCAAAATTTAAATTTATTGCGTTTCAATTTTTCGTCAAAATCGGCACGAACTTTCCGGACAACCGAACAGAGATCTCCACGGATTCGAAAGCGTAGAATCGTCTGTGAAACCTTGATGAGAACGTTTCTACAGGCTAACTATCGTAGAAGGGTAGAAGAAGAGTCTCGGAGAATGGAAATCGGTGCAAGTGTTTTTGATAATTCTTCGACGGAGATTCTGCAAAGCCACGAGACTCTTCGGCTACCTGCAACGCGGAAAGAGAAGCGTTTTGGGATGGGAAAAAGGTTTCGGGAGTGGTCCACAGCTTGATCGACACTCTGAGATTCGTGTGACAATAAAACAAAGCAAACGTATACCCTAATCGATAACTAATGAGGTTCGTATAATATCTTCGAATAGTCGTCGACCGAGGCCTAAGCTCCTATTCTTCCACTGAAAGTGTCTGTGCGGTCTCCATGCTGCTCGGAAAGATCTAACTAGCCTAATCGCTAGACTGCGGATCCTCATGCAAAGCAGAAATTGCCTTTCGCCAGTTTCGACAACAATGGCATCAATAAAAAATATATCTTGTTGGCACTTTTTGATTGATCGAATATCACTGAAAAATCACTGTTCTGATTGCATTATTTTTAACATATTTACATAAAATTAGAAGTTAATCATTCTGTGGATTTTTCTGCAAGATAAGAATTGCAAAAATGAATTAGAATAATCAGAAGTTTAATAAAAATCTAATAATAATGATAAGTTAAAAAGAATGAAACAGCAATCGTCAATTGCAATAAAATCTTCACTGTCTTGTAATGCATCCACTTATTTTTGTCACAAATGCATAAGATCAGCAGTTTAATAAATAATTATTCTATGAACTTTTGTGCAAGATAAGATTTACAAATTTCGATTAAACACGTTGAATAAAAATATAATTATGCTAATAAGTTAAAAAGATACAAATTTCCTTAATTGTTCTAATACTTTCACTGTTCTGTAATGCATCCTCTCATTTTGGCCACAAATGCATAAAGCGAGCAGTGAAATAACAATTCCGCAGATTATTGAGCAAGATAAAAATCGCAAAAATTGATTAAAAGAACCAGATCATTATGCAAAATAAAAATTGCATATTCTCTCTTAGTAACAATCTAAAAACGACAAAACATTTCTGAATCTCTCATTCTTCCCACGAATGCATATAATCCGCAGTCGACTAATCACAATTCTACAGGGTGTTCTGTGCGATTCAAACAATTTTGAAACGGAAGATTCCTTAGGCAATTTTAAGCAACTTTTTCCTTTACCGCTTTGCGATCCGACGCTCCATTCCCGAGTTATTCGCGAAGAACATCGACCAATTACAGCGCAGGGGGCTGGCCTACGCCAGCGTGCGAACCAGAGCGCTCAGAAAAAGTGCCTACGCCTACACCAGTCCTCGCACTCTGCGATTGGTCATCCTGAAGAGGCTGCGACGCATCGATTCAAGATATCAACGTATTTATATAAGGTATACTATGAAATTGAAAGAAATTTAAGCCGGAAGATTCGTGAGGCGAATCCGAACAACTTTTTCCTTTGCGAAATCGCGATAGGACGCTTCGTTCTCGAGTTATTAAGGGAAAATACGGACCAACCGCAGCGGGGCGGGGGCTGGCGTATGCTGACGCGCCAATGAGCGCACTCGGGGAGAGTGACGTCATGCTGACGAGCGCCAGTCCACGCCCCGCCGCGAGTGTCCACATTTTTCGCGAATATCTCGAGAACGAATCGTCCTATCGCGATCTGGCAAAGGAAAAAGTTACTAAGAATCACCTGAGGAACCTCCTACACCCAATTCCTATCGGATCGCTCTGATTGGTCCGTGGATTTTTGCTGCTAACTCTGCGAACGAATGAACGTCGTCGATTTTCGCAAAGGAAAAATATCCTTCGATCAACCCGAGGAATCGAAGAAGTTCGAACCTATCGCGAACACCCTGAGCAGCGCGAAGGTGAACCAAGCTAAGGACCAAGCGTGCCAGGACATCGACCGGAGGAAAGCGTATAGACACACACACACACATACACACAGGAGGATTTGTAGTATCAGAACCTACGTGCTATAACGACATGTACATAGTAGTAGCCTCTAGCAAGCCCTTGAAGCCCCCTTGGATTTTTGCGACACGTGGCGACGAAGTGGTACACGCGGGGATGGTGGTATATCGCTTTCTATGGGGACCCGCCCGTACGTAGCCTAAATGTAGGCGGTGGTGTAGGTAGCGCGTGAAGGTGCTGTCAGGACTCTGGAGGTCAGGATTCTCGTCGAGCAGAGATCTTTCGGCACGAAGGAGCCACCACCGACAACGGTCACCTCCGGGATCTCGGTGATGGCTCGACTCGCATCGTCATCGAGACGATGATGCTCGTCCTCGCTCACCGTTCTCCGGTCTCTCATAGTGCAGCATGCACCGTCCGCCTCGCTGAACGACCTCTTACTCATGCCCTTCTTCTTCCTCCTCTTCGAGCTGCCCCTCTGGCTCCTCTGAAGTCCATCCTCCTTCCTGACCTTCGTCTCCGTTACACCGGAAGTGCAGCCTTCGTCCGGCTCCGCGTTGCTCGAAGGCCGCAGCAGCTCATCCTGAACCACGACCGGGTCCTCTTTCGACTTATCCTCTTCCGCCTGTCTAGCTTCGCCCTCCCGTCTGGGATACTCGATCTCCTCGAACTTGAACTTGTATGGACCGTCGACCGCCGGCAGACTCGGTGTCTCCTCTACGAGGGTGTTGCTCTCCCCGTAGCTGTCCAGGGCTGTCTCGCCGATGGAGATCAGCGTGATCGCGTCTTCGACCGACCAGCCGGTGAAGATCGGAGGGCGATCACCGATTCGGTGATGACTCGACTTGTCCGGGACCTGTTGCTGCGCCAGGTCCGCCGAGCCTACGCCGGGCAGGAACGGGCCGAAGTTTGGGACCGAGGATGTGTCTAGAGATGGGACCAGGCTACAGGTGTCGGATAGAGCGGTACGCACGGGGGTGCTGGTTTCGTAAGGCGTTTCGAACGATACAGGCGTGGCGGATCTTGCGTTTACGCACTTTGCCGCGTGGGTCTCGGCCAGGGTCTTCGACGCGCGGGCCTCCTGCAGCTCTCGTCGCAGCGCCAGCGTCTCTTCCTCGAAGGCTGCGATCTCGCGGCCTTCGTTGCTAAGTGCCAACACAAGTCCACCGTTTATACAAAACATTTTCTACACCGGGGCCAGACACGGGGATTAAGGGCTAAGCTTTGCTTTCTTTCCATTTCGAGAACGTCGACGGCACGAACGCGGGGTCTCTTGTGCGGGAGGAAGCTGTCTGCGGTTCCTGCATGCGGATCGGGTCGGTAAGGTCGGGATCCTCAAGCCACGGCCATGCCGAAGCAACGGGTCGGTAACCTCTAAGCCGTAACTCCCCGCCATCTTGTTTTCTCTGTGGCAGAGGCGCTTCGAAGCCCGCGTTGCCTCGGCGGGGACCTAGGTTTACAATGTACAGCAGTTCTCGTGTTTCTTGGGCCTCACAGGGCCTGATATACTCCAAACAATGTTGCACAGGTTTTTTTCGTTATTTTATCATGCGCATTGCCTGCTTCGCGCGTTTACTTCTCCACGAAGAATCGAGATTGGAAATCCGGGAACTTGAAGGGCACTGTTCCTTTGCATTTTTATTGTACAAGTGTTAGGCGATTCTCTCGACGTTGATATTCAACGACCTGATGCAACAAATTGTTTCTTTTTCGTGGACTTCTTTTAGGGCACTTTAGGACACCTTGCGGACTCCCAAGCGGTGCCCTCAAGTCTTCAGTCAGCTCTTAATTAATTTTAATCTTGGAACAGAATTTTTCAAACTTCTTCTATTTTTTATAATAATCATTGTTCGCTGAAACACGATACGTGCTGTACATTGTCGAGTCTTGGAAGGTCTCGGAATTCACTGCAGTGGATTTCGATGCGAGGAAAATTGCCAACATTTAAATTGCGACGATTTCGTGAAAAACGAACGTACCATAGTAAATTTGGACTCATTTTACAGCTAGAAACCGCTAGCTTCGTACCCCGTCGTCCATTTCATTCTGAGACTGTTTCCCATGATGCAGCAGACGAGAAACCGAGGACCCACTTTTCTTTAAAAAATGCTATGCGTTCAAACTTTCGTGGAAACTTTCGAAAATTTTTTTCCTCACTGCGACCACCGCGGATTTGAAGGGTGAAGCTTCCTTTTTGCAATGACGCCTCAAAAATTGACGCACGATTTTTTTCGGCAGTCTTGTAGCGTCTCGAATGAAAAATGCAACCGCATAAACATTGGCGTTTTGAAATATCCGTAGAAACTTTAAAAAATTTTTTTAGCCCATGAGTCTGCAACCGATTTGAAGATTGACCTTTCCCCTTTAAAACGGTGTCTTCAAAATTGCTGTGCGATTTTTTTCTGTCGTTTTATCGAACTTTGAATGAGACATTTGCCGGAAACTTGATTTTCTAGCCTTGAAACTTGATTCGCCTAGCTCTTCCTTTTCTTCGCATAAAATAGCGAAAAAAAAATCGTGCGACAATTTCTGAAATGCCGTTGCAAAGAGGTGGCTTCTATCTTGAAATCGGCGGTGGTCTCGCGTCCCAGAAAAATTTTTCAATGTTTTCAGAAAAGTTTGAATTTGAGGCACTTTTTAAATAAAACGTGTCCTCGGTTGTGTCCACCTGCTACATCACCTGCGACAATTCTGAAGGAAAATAGACGCTGCTTCGCAAAAGCAGAGGCTTCCAGCTTGAAAATGCGCGCAAGCTTATGGTTGTACTATTTGTCTTCGCGAAACGATCGCAATTTCAGCATCGGCAATTTTTCCGGAGGATCGGAAACGTTTAAACGCTTTCTGGATCCGTTCCGAGTCGTGTAGAATCGATTGGTCGATCCGGATTCGACGATTCGAGGCTACAGATTCGAGAGAGGTTCGTTGAGTCGGTGAGGAAGAGTTCGTTGAAACTTGTAGGAGAAGGTGCGGCGCGGTTTCGAAGCATGTCCGTGCGTTAACAGGCAGTATCAGAGGAGGTTTCGGAAGAGACAGGCGTCTTTGGTTCGGTGTAGAATGTAGACAGTAGAAGACAGAAGATAGAGTAAAAGATTCAGGAGTGTGGAAGAATAGAAGCGGATTGAGTCTCCAGTTAGGCTCGAAATATTGCGCTACGGGAATTCGAAGCGTTTCCGTCGAACCAGAGTCGACTTATTTTCGTCAAACGCTATATCTATACTGTAGACTTTGATAGACCTTGGTAACTTTGCAAATACTACAAAAGAATATACAGTAATCGTGATACCAGCAACTTTCCGTCAAACGTGTCACTCAATACTTTTGCAAGTTGATCGGACGAGAGGGAAAGAGTAGTAGTTGGTGTTGCTAAAAATAGTGAGGTGTCTACAGACAGTGGGATGACAAAGTAAGGAGAACAGTGGGAGAAAGTAGAGACACTGCGAAGAAGAGGCTGCGACGCATCGATTCAAGATATCAACGTATTTATATAGGGTGTACTGTGAAACTCAAAGGAATTTAAACCGGATGATTCGTGAGACGAAACCGAGCAACTTTCTCCTTTGCGAAATCGCGATAGGACGCTTCGTTCTCGAGTTATTAAGGGAAAATGCGGACGAATCGCAGCGCGGCGGGGGCTGGCGTACGCTGACGTCATGCTGACGAGCGCCAGACCACGCCCCGACGCGAGTGTCCGCGTTTTTCGTGAATAACTCGAGAACGGAGCGTTGTATCGCGATTTCGCAAAGGGAAATGTTGCTCAGAATCGCCTCGGGAATCTCCCAGTTCAAACTGCTCTGAAATTAACGGGACCCCTTGTACAGTTTGCTCGACTCAAAAGGGGGTTAACGTATTTGGAAAATGTGCTGAAGTTTCTGTCGAAAAATGAGCATTGAAACGTAAAGAAGTTAAGAACGTTTTGCGTCCGCTTCTGTCTCCGGTGCCAAATCTGTGCGTCGCGAGATCACAGCCAGCAACGTTTACTCAGTTCTCAAGAGGAAAGGTAGTCTAAGTTCATTGTACAAACTTTCTACAACCAAACCAATCCGTAAATGCGTACTCACTTTGCTTGCAGCTTCAACACGGCCACCTCTTCCTCCAGTTTCGCGATTCGCCTCTCGCTCTCTTCCTTCTCGTCCGTCAACTTCTGAATTTGGTTCTGGAACGATGAAAAATGATCGTTTAGTCGTGCTGCATTGGACGCAATGGCAATTTAAAAAATTCCTCAACGTTCCTACACACGTTTCAAATTCTAAATTAACGCCTTAATTGCCCAACCAACGACCTCAAAAATCCCACAAAATCTAAATAATTTATTTAACTGTGCAACAATAAAAATTGAGCAGTGAATAGTTGAAAAATGATGGCGGTTCGAGAAAGATTAATACATTTTGTAGACCCCGTTCAGAATCTTCTTGGAAATGTTTCTTGGCAATCTCCTCTACTTCCATCGGTGAAAAAAAAACGAGGATAAAGATAAAAGATAAGAGAGACAATAATACGCGGTGCAGATAAGATGCCTCGTTCCGAAAGAAATCAAACAATTTACATAGCATCCTGCTATTTTTCACAGATAACGGTTTACAACTCGGTGGTATGCTCGCGCACGTCTTCACTAACTTTCCGCTTGGCGACGACTCGTCCAATTGGTTAACCAATTACTTACCCTCCTTTTAACACATTGACTAGCAACCAAAAATAATTGCATAAAGTCAGAGCAACTTATCGAGTGAAATAAAAATTGAAAAAATAAAACCTATGACACTGAGTAGTTTTCCGACCTTCTTGCATCTTCTGGGCCACCGTCGAATTGGATACGATGGATACATTGTGTATCAGTTTTCACGATATTACCTCGAAATCGTGTGAAAACAAAGGGAAAGCCGAAAGTTCGAAGTGAGGGAAAAGCCGTGTAAAAAAACCGAGAGAGAGAGAGAAAGGGAGAGAAATAAAGAGGTAGAAAAGGGAGAAGCGTGTAAAATAAAAAGCAAGGTGGAAGACCGTGCAAAAAAATAAAGTTGGGCGGTGCAGGGAGGCCGAGGACGCCACGTGGCGAAAAATGGCAGAGGAGAGAAAAATATCGAACGGATCGGGATCGCGCGAAGAACATGAATTTCGCGTCGTCGCGACGCATCGAGTGGCCTCCGGTTGGGCGTCGCCGACGAGGAGGGAAATTTACATGCACGAAAGTGGAAGGTCCCGGAGGTTCAATTACGAGATTGGCAACGGGACGGAGATGGCAGAGCACACGGGGCACAGCAGAACGCGCGGACGTCCATCGCTTCGGCTGATGAGGCTAATGGATGGTTGAAACCCGAGAAGACCGTGGAAAGAGGGAAAGGAAAGAGGCCAAGGGAGAGGCCGTGACAGCCGCTAAGTGCCTCATCCTTCACCCTTCACCGTCCCTCTTCACCCTCTACCGTCGGGATACACTTTTGCCCGTCCCTCGACCAAACCCCCTTGGCCCCCCCCGACCACCTCTGCCCACCCCACACGGCAACCACCCCCATGGGCAAGGTACCACCCTCATGTGAAACCTAATCATTTTTACCCGCGTCACGGATATTTCGTATTACGTCTACATTAGGTTCTCCGGTATCAACCGGTTTTTATTAACGGAGTCGGGCTCCGATATGGGAGGAGCCTGCCCTCCCAATTATGGGATGAAGTCAGTTCTTCGGGGTCGATTGGCTGACTCCTATAACTCGGCTGTAGTTAGGCTCCTACACTGCGGAAACATCGCTCGAATCGCTTTAACCCCTTGTCTATTCTACGCTAGCGATACCTAGATTACTATTACGGGGACAGGAATGTAATGTCGTTTTCTTTTTACATATTTTGTGTACTTTGAAGTATGCAAAAAACAGTATGAAGTATGCAGAAATATTACTATCCGGTCCCCCTAATATTTATAACGTATTGCAAACTGTTTCTTTTAGAATCTAATGGAAACGTCGACTCCATTTTGTTTTTTATTCAAGTGGTTAAAATTTAATCCCCTGCACTATGAACAATTTTATGATTGGCAGAAGATTTATGTTTATTATTATAGGATGCAGAAACTGAAAGAGTTGCAAGCTGTGTTTTTAGAATATAATGAAGATACAGACTCCATTTTGTTTTCCATTGAAGTAGTTAAAGACTGGACTTACACTATGATCAATTTTACAGTTAAAAGAAGATTCGTATTTCTCATTATTGAATGTGCCTACTCAAATTATTGCAAGCTATTCCTTTTAGATTTTAGTGCAGACATTGACTCCATTTTGTTTTCCATTCAAGTGATTTAAGTTTAACCCCTTCCATCTTGATCAATTTTACAGTTTAAAGAAGAAGATTCATATTTCCCATTACAGAATGTGCTTAGTCAAAGTTTTGCAAGCTTTTTCTTTTATAATTTAGCGAAGATATCAACTTCATTTTGTTTTTTAGTTAAATCGTTAATGGAGGCTAATATTTGGATACCTATTAGATTTTTGGGGGGCAATAGTCAATGATAACCAACAATACTTTTTTAGATAATTAGTACTTGTAATTAGTACTGATTTCTACCAAATACTTTGTATTAATAAAAATGAATTACCAGTTACTGATTACTTTGTATTAATAAAAATGAAATACCAATCACTCTGTATGAACAAAAATTCATTAATAGAAATCCATTAATAGAAATGAATGATTAAATCTGAACAAAGAACGGAATTACTCACGGTTGACGTGGGGAACTATTAATAAAAAAAATTCATAAGGATGTACAATTCATCAACCTAGAATTATTACTCATAGACTAGTCCATAATACTCATAAGTGAGTAACAGTAAATCAGAAAAAAAATAGCGTGTAACGGTGATTAGTAGAGAATTCCTTTAACAGAGTTATTCTTAATTACGGAAAAGCAGCCAACATTCTTCAGAAACGTGGACAAATACTGCGCAATGTTTTTCCTGTCGCACGTCCAAGATTCACATTCCTTTGTGAATCATTCTTGCGTAATACTCGCCAATGTACAATCGATCTTTTTAATCATGCGTCGGATAAGGCTCAGCATGGTACGATGGCATCAGACAATGAACGTTCGACGGACTTCAGGATCGATGAAAATTCGCGTGCAGACGATAATCGAGGACGAGAGAGAGAAAGAGAGAGAGAGAGATTGTGAAGAAAAAACAGATGAAGGTTAGGGGAGACGAGCCGAAGATCACCTGGCGGTCCTAATCAAATAGAGCGTACGAATGCTACGCAAACAATATGCCCATGAGCGCGTCGTGGAAATGCCGAAAGCGTTGGCCAAGGCGGCACGTTTCACTGTACTCTAACTGCAAAGTCCAGAGAAAGAGAAAAGGGGGAAGAAGGTGGAGAGAGAGGACCTAGCTTTGTTTTCCGTTCCCACGTTATCTATCTTTCCAGTCCAAACTCTATTCTTCTTGGAGACTTCCTTTTTCCTTATGCTAACACGGCACGTTGCAGAAATTTCGAAAATCCATACTAATAAATTAGCGTGATTTCTTGAGCAGAGAAAAGAAACAACTGTGCAACAGTATAATGAAATCATAACGACAGTATGAGTCATTGTCCTCGAATTCCTTGAGACAATGACTGGTGGGTCCAAAATTCTTAAGATTTATTGCCCATTGTTTTATTTAGAATATACTTAGAGAAACGAATTTGTTGAATAATTCCTTGCAGATAGATTTTTTTAATCACAATAATTAAAAATTTAGTCGCCGTAATTAAATCGTATATATTAATGAATTACTCACGCTTAAACTGGTCACTTCAGACGACCTCTCATTCAGTTTTTCCTCCACCATAGATTTCACTTTAATGACTAATCCCTCCTCGCACGTTTTATTGGCCTGCCTGATCTCTCTGATAAGATCTGAAGCAATTAACGAATTCGTAATCACTTATCACATGTTCGAACTAGAAACTAATGCAACTAACATTATAAATATTTACCTGATAACATCCCTGGCTGATAATCTGAAGAAGTATTGTATTTACACTGTGCAAACTTTGTCTTCATGCTGCCCAACTCAGACTTTGTCTCGTTCAACTCTTTGAACAACTGACTATTGCTTTTTTTCAATTCTGTCATCTGAAATCAAACGAATACAACATACAAAAATCTTGTACAGTATTCTAGCTACAAATAATTCGTTGTAAAATACAAACCTGCTCTATTAGGGACAGAACAAGCTTATTGCTGCGTCCAATAGTTGTGATAGAGCTTCCACTTTCGACACTGTCAGAATCTTCGCTTTGCATATGAACAGGAGCTTCTGCAGACCCAAGACCAGGATCAGAGTATCTCCGATGTTCAGAATTCAGTTCATCTCCATTAACCTCAGTCGTCTTATTTGCAGTAGGTGGTAAACTCGTGTAATCACCGTTCTGGTAATTGACAGGCATGGGAGGTTCCATTCCATTCTCCTGCAGACTCGTGTAGCCATTTGCCATAGCGTTTACACCCAGATTCAATGGATGGTTTTGGTTGTAGTGTCGTCTGGGTCTATTGTGAACTGTCCTGACACCAGAAAATGGTACCGGTTGATACAGTCTGTACATAGTTGGCAAAGAAACAGGTTCCATCGTATACGTCATTGGCATTTGAGCATAGCCACACATGCTTGGGTCTGAAGCCGCCGTAAACAAACGTTGTCCATTACTCTGTATATTCTGTTGTATATTTGACTGCCACATCATTTGTTGATACTCCATGCCGGGTACCATGTCATTGTTCTGATTGCTTGTGATATTATTCATCCAAGGGCCCAACACATTGCTCTTTTTGCTGGACCTTTTCTTGGTCTTCTTAGAGTGAGTCGCAGCATCCTCTTGGTGGCCTGATCTTGACGTGTCTAACCTTTACAACAAACGAAATTGTTTAAAAAAATAAAATCAGAATCTGAGCCACTGTTTAACCCTGTAATGGTTGCGGTCAAGGAGACTCATTCAAAGGTTGTATCTGACAGATACAGTAACTTATTGAAGTTACATACATGTAAGTTTTTAATTACTTATTTACTTATAATTAATGGGTTTGTGAAATGATTAAAATGCTAATCAGAAGTTACATTGCAGTGTCATAAGATTTAAAGAAATAGTTTGACGGATGTAACAGAGGAACGCAGTGAAATATATTCAATAAATGAAACAGGTCACCTCAATGGTTACAATCGACGAATATACCAAACAGCTACGCTTTGCCAACAATTGCTATAATGTTTCTGATTAAAAATGTTTGGAATTAGACTTTCAGTGTATCTGTCAGATCAGCCACGACCTCCAGAGGGTTAAACGTGTATCGACTCCGAAATAACGGAGCAGATAAATCTTTTGTTCCGAAGAGAATGACTCGGAGAAAGCTATTATTACCGTTGAATTAATTAAGTAATTGCAGTTTCTCGAAGAGAATCATACCTTTTGTCCATTTTTAAAAACTGTCTACTCCGTGTCAGAGGTTAGTCACGAACGAACACTCGCAACGTTCGCGACATGGAGACTTCACGAAATCGCAGGCTGTTCTGTCCACGGGAGAATACTCGTCTTGTAATTCGCATAAGCTTGAACTTGTGATCTGCGTTGCAGCAGGAGTTGTACTAATAGTAAATACGTACAGTAAACACCCGAACAAGTCTATTCACAGTCGGTCGTTATCACTTTGCGGCTGATTGGTTGAATAAATCCCTACCATTCCCTAAACACCGAGCATGATTTATTCATCTAACGACACTTTACGCGTCGTTTCTTCTCTTCGAATTTATTTAAGCATTACCAAACTTTACATATTACTCGTTTATATCTTTAAATCTCTATCGAAGGATAAACTTTTTTCACCGATCGAATCTTACAAAGAGACATTCATAAAACAATAATTTTTTCGCAAAACTTCAACAGACGATAATATTAAATTATTTTAATAATTTATACCTAAACTGTGTCCACTGTACGAGGTTGGTTTTTCTGGGACAGCTTCAACGCGCGCTGAACATTTTTGAATTCTCAATAAAAATCTTCTCGACATTCTTCATCGAACTTTCGCTGCCGAGGAGAAAGCACAACGATATTAGAGATTGTCTTTGCATAATCATTTTTGTAACAATCTATGGGGGCAACTCTTAAAATTTCACCTTTTTCTTTGCCTTGCGAATCTTCATTCAAATAGAGAACTTCTGCATCGTTAAAAGCCATCCTGCGCATGCGCCACCGCCAGTTCTTCCAAAGCTCCGAGTGACGTGGCCTCAATGACGGCACGAGTTGGTGCTGTTAACGTGAAAACGTATCGTTTCAATTCGTTACCTGAATAATGTTACAATTATGAGAAGCTAATACCAGGAGTTTAGTTCGAATCGTTTCAACGACAAAATCGAGAATTCGCAGGAATCATCGGTGCACTCAGGTGGGCATTAACCTAAACTTACTTTCACAGTTCAACACTTGTCACATATTTGACAATAATGTTTAGAACACACAGCATTTTATGCTGCAGACCTTTAGTCATGTGTTGTCAATTATTTCAGCAACATGACCACCTACGAACATTTCATTCAGCAAAATGAAGACCGCGATGGGGTACGTTTCACCTGGAATGTTTGGCCCTCGTCTCGCATCGATGCCACCAGATTAGTTGTGCCATTAGGTACACTGTACCAGCCCATCAAAGAAAGACCAGACCTTCCACCTATTCAATATGATCCTGTTTTGTGTACAAGGTCTACTTGCAGAGCAATTTTGAATCCACTATGTCAGGTGGACTATCGTGCTAAATTATGGGTGTGCAATCTGTGCTTTCAGAGAAACCCTGTGAGTATATATGTGTCTGCTTATAGTTGAACTAAATTTGAGCATTTAAGATACATGTATTATTTAATATTTTCAGTTCCCTTCACAATATGCTGCCATTTCTGAGCAACATCAACCTGCTGAACTCATTCCATCATTTTCAACAATTGAATACACTGTAATGGTAAAAAATAGTTGTGGTTCCAAACAGTGTTATTCGTAAGAAGCTCCATACAAGTCTTCAGTTAATTCTCTAAATCACATACTTTTGTAAAGGTGTGAATACAAATAACTTGTAATATTTTTCACTAAAGCAACTTGCAGAAATTTGTTTGTTTGCAGATGTTGTTTACACATTGTTTTGCTCTCTGCAACTGTAGCAAGCCAGTTCAAATTGCTGGCACCTACCTCAGAATTGTTGTACTATTTTAAAAAAGCTATTACTAAATTAAAAAATGTCACAAGTTACTCACTAATGTATTTGCAGCTTAGTATCTGATTTTGTATCTATGAAAGCTTTGCAAATTGATGAACTAACATTGAACATTTCTGTTAGCAATAATAGATTACTGTCAGTTCATTCATTGATGATTTTACTCTTCCGATTTAGAGAGCGCTATGTATGCCACCTATTTTCTTGTTGGTTGTGGACACATGCATGGACGACGAAGAACTCGGTTCTCTTAAAGATTCCCTTCAAATGTCTCTCTCGTTGCTTCCACCTAGCGCTCTGATCGGTCTCATTACATTCGGCAGAATGGTTCAAGTTCATGAACTGGGTTGTGAAGGATGCAGTAAAAGCTACGTTTTCCGTGGAACTAAAGACTTGCAACCAAAACAAGTTCAAGACATGTTAGGTAAGTTCTACAGGATGATTTGCTTAACTGTACCACCTGAATTTACTTATAAACTACTTGTTGCTTCGAAAAATGTTGTTATGTATAACATGTATTTCTCAGGCATTGGTCGACCAGTGCCAAGGCAAAATATCAATCAACAGAGAGGCCCCGGAGGACAGCCGCTTCCGCCAGCAAATCGTTTCTTACAACCTGTACATAAGTGTGACATGAGTTTAACGGATCTTTTGGGAGAATTACAACGTGATCCTTGGCCTGTGGGTCCAGGAAAACGTCCATTGAGATCTACTGGTGTTGCTCTAGCTGTTGCTACTGGTCTTTTGGAAGCTAGTTATGCCAACACAGGAGCTAGGTATATATATATATATCTTCAAGCGTATTACATCAAATAATAAGTCAACCTGCAAAACGGCAGACTCGTCAAATCATATATACCTGTTTTTACAGAATAATGCTGTTCGTCGGTGGGCCTTGTTCTCAAGGTCCCGGTCAGGTTGTGACGGATGAGTTAAGACAACCAATCAGGTCGCATCACGACATTCAGAAAGACAATGTCAAGCATATGAAGAAGGCGACCAAGCATTACGATAACCTTGCGTCGCGAGCGGCTACTAACGGGCACATAATAGACATCTACTCTTGTGCGCTCGATCAAACTGGTCTGCTAGAAATGCGACAATGTTGCAACTCGACCGGTGGTCACATGGTCATGGGAGATTCTTTCAATTCCTCTTTATTCAAGCAAACGTTCCAGCGTATATTCACAAAGGACAGTAAAGGAGACTTGAAGATGGCGTTTAACGCGACGTTAGAAGTCAAGACTTCGCGGGAAATCAAAGTTTCTGGAGCAATCGGACCTTGTGTCTCTTTGGGCATGAAAGGAGCGAGCGTGGGGGAACAAGAAGTAGGGTTAGGCGGAACGTGCCAATGGAAATTCTGTTCGCTCACACCGTCGACGACTACGTCGTTGTTTTTTGAAGTTGTAAATCAACACACTGCGCCGATTCCGCAAGGCGGAAGAGGTTGTATACAGTTCATCACGCAGTATCAACACAGTAGCGGTCAACGAAGAATCCGAGTTACCACGATTGCTAGAAAGTAAGCAGAATAAATAATCAAACAACGTATTCGATTTTATGACACACTTAATTACAGTTGGACAGATGCATCCGCATCCTTGCATCATATAAGCGCTGGATTCGATCAGGAAGCAGCTGCTGTTCTCATGTCCCGTCTAGCAGTTTTCAAAGCAGAGACCAATAACGGACAGGGCGTTCTAAGATGGATCGATCGCATGCTCATTAGATTAGTCAGTATTTTCTACTTAAGTTTCGACTAGCTCAAGAGTAACATGACTTGTAAATCCATGATTCATTTTTTTCGTACAGTGTCAGAAATTCGGAGAATACGCTAAGGACGATCCAAACAGTTTCAGACTGGCAGAAAACTTTTCACTGTATCCTCAATTTATGTATCATCTTCGTAGATCACAATTCATACAAGTATTCAACAATTCACCCGACGAAACCAGTTTCTACAGGTACGTTGATAAGGTTATATATATATATAATATTAATTATAATTAATTTTATTTCGTGTTCATTGTTACAGACACATGCTCATGCGAGAAGATTTAACGAACTCTTTGATAATGGTGCAACCAATCTTATACAGTTACGGATTCAGTGGCCCTCCAGAACCAGTTCTATTAGACACTTCGTCCATACAACCGGATAGAATCTTATTGATGGACACTTTCTTCCAGATACTCATATTCCATGGCGAAGTAATTTTTTAAAATTTCAATAGTCATGCTTAGTCTGCACTATTCTCTCTGTAAATGTAGAACAGATGTCTGCTGTTTTGCAGGTTCGTCAAAACGTTATTGTAATACTGATTTTAATGTTTACAGACGATTGCACAGTGGCGTCAACTAAAATACCAAGATTTACCGGAGTATGAAAACTTCCGACAACTCTTGGCAGCACCAGTTGATGACGCTGCAGAAATATTATCTGTAAGATTCCCGGCACCTAGGTATATTGATACTGAACAAGGTGGTTCACAAGCAAGATTTTTACTGAGCAAAGTAAACCCCAGTCAGACTCACAATAATATGTATGCCTATGGAGCGGTAAGTAAATCTTCGTTCGCACGATACTTATCATATACAAATGTTATACGTGGAAACATTCATCATAGTTCTTTTTTTTTTTTATTTCCTATTTCGTATCAATGTTACATATGCAAAAATTCAAATTTTCAATCATAGTAATTAATATTTTTTTATGTCACCGTGATCCTGTTACCAGGGGATGCCGATTCCCAACGGGGTGTGTTTTCCATTCATTTGATTCTTTTTTTTTTTCCAATTATTTTTCTTGCATTTGCTTTCAATCGCTTAGGTATTGGAGAAACACGGGTGTCTAAACAATTTGTGCTTTATTATAGCACCACACTCAATCATTTATTTATCACAATTTTCCGTTTGGATATACACGTGCTTTTAGCGATCGACGCGCAATCGTCAATTCAACTATTACTGCAGGCATAATTTCATTTATTTGTTAACACCATTTTATTATTTAACATACATAAAATATATTATATAATACAACACTTTTGTACATAGAACGATATTGTCACAATTCACTGGTGATTGGGTTAAAACATTTTTAGTTTCTCACTTTTATATGCTTGTAATATGTAACTCTGTGTATTCGGTTGCGGGTTAAGGATTTTGAAATATAACTTATACTTATAATGTGCGGATTCTAATCGAGATTTACTTTAATTTAGGAGAGTGGAGCACCCGTCTTAACTGACGATGTCAGTTTACAAATATTTATGGAGCATTTGAAGAAGCTGGCCGTCTCATCGACGGCTTAAACTGCGGATTAGAGGAGTTGTCATCATTTTGTTTTGAACAGAATTTCGAATCATCTTCTGATGAGATCATTCGGTTTCAATTTATCGGTAAGAATACTCTTCTAGGCGCGGTCAAGATTTATATATATACATAGAAGCAACTATGCGATTACAATGGAGATATATGATTCATAATTAATATAATAAAAAGAAGAAGAAAAGAATGTAACTCCTCGATGACTATTTTTTTCAAAAATCGCGCTACGACTTGTGTACAAATAAAGTACATACATAGTATTAATAATAATACATATTTTAAATATCCTGTATTGTCATTTAAAAGGGTCGCAACTGTAGACTAACTTATTTTCGGATGGTATGCTATGAATAATACTGCAAGGCATGTAAACGAGTTATGTAACTAGATACTATGAACCGTAGATTGCCAAAACCTGTAATAATTACCGAATTTATATACCGTGAATTATAACGATACCCAAGCATACGAGGTTTTTTATTCGTACAGATTGTACTCGTTTTGACAGGATGGAAAGTGCAGATGTATCAGTGATTATTACAGATTGTTCGAAATAAATAAGGTTCTATGCTGTCTTACACACAAGGAAAAGGAGCAGCTTTAGTTTTTAATTAATCATTAAATATTCATACATCTTTCCAATGCATCAGCAAATTGTGCATATTTATAAGAAAAGTAAAATAAATTAGCTAAGAAATCTTATAGACATCTTTTGTTCCACATCTGTTCGTTCTAGTGCCTTAGAGAACTCTTTAAAAGATATCATTCCATCACCATTTTCATCAGCCTCTAATATAGTTCTTTCTGCAATGCTAGTTAACTGTTCTTCACTGAAATGAGGATTAAACAATCATTATAACTCGTGTTTTCTAATTGATTATTGAAAGTTAAAGCATATCCTTACCTAATATTTGCTCCAACCATCATATGCAAAATAGCTAAGAGCTCCTCTTTTGATATTAAGTCGTCATTATCCAAATCATACATTTTAAAGGCAACTAGAAAAATATTTAATAATCATATAATCACTTTAGTATTAACAAGCATTTAAAAAACAATTCAAAAGTCTCTGTTTCTCCATCAAATAGTGCCATACAATGCAATTGCACTGCAATACTACATTACTTATGCAAATACTTTATGGAACACCAATATTGTACTCACACTGTAGTTTTTGTTGCCTAGAATTCAACCTGTTAGGACTATTTTTCTTAATGGGCCTGAACCGAGCAAGAACTTGCATAAACTCCAAGAAGTTCACTCTGTCATTTCCACTCTCCTCGAAAAATGCATTCACAATTCTGTCACCCAATGGATTTATTGCCAATTCGGGGATTCTAAGGAAATCGTCACGACTTAATGTGCCACAATCTCCACGGTCTAGGCTAGTAAAGCGGCTGTACAGGCGTTCGATTTGATTCGGTGTAACTATAATTATTAGAAATCGTAATTACATTGATGGACTCAACAAGTAGTACAATAGAATTATTTTCGTCGTATTATATGAGTCATTTAAGTTTTCCTTTGTTTGATATCATTGTTTAGGTGAACTGTATGCGACGTAATTTGACAATACTACAATTTAACCACGTAAAATTTACTTTTATGGAACACGTTAATATTCATTTATGGTTCCTGGTTCGTTAGAAATAAATAAATACGTACGTTCGAAAATATTTAATGAAACTTACATCCAGTAGCATCTTGGATTCGCGCTATTTCCTCTTCCCGCAAGAGTAGACTAGATCTATTGCCCATGTTTACTTTGAAAATTAAGAATTTCACGAGAACCTAATTCGATGATTTCTTATCGCATTAAATTATTCTTCTAAACCATATTTACTTTCCCGGGTCAAAGTGCACTGTGCAGGAGTGGATGCTGACAGATGACAGGTTAATCACAAAAGTCAAGGTAAATCTAAGATGAAACGAAACAGGAATGACGGTGGACACGTTTATGATTTTATACTTCGGTATAGTGCTGCACCGAACGGCTAACGATGCGATTAATATCACCAGGGAGGAAATCACAAACTTATGCTTTCAGTGTCTTTATCTTTTTCAGATTATGGCAGGAAACTGATAACAATCCGTACGTCGGGTCCGTTGGGACTTACAAGGGGACTGCAAATCCTGTAACACTTACGTTACGTGATCATGACAAAAAGAAGGAAAAAATAGTGACATAAACATGTTAATATTTTTATTAGTTTATAGTTACAAATATTGTATAATTCTCTTGCTTAATATGCTTTTATTGTATCGTGAAATCGTTGAGAATTTAATCATTCGATTTTTGTGCGTCCATCCCGTGCGAAAAAGTTTATTTATTATGTTAAAAAATGAAAATTATTAATCGTTTGTTCTAGCGCAAATGATTCTTGCCGAATTTCGTATAAGGCACTGTAGAAACTGCGGCACGAATCATCTGCTCCCCAAAATCTAAAAATAGCGCCACTACACGTAGTGGCAAAACGCTCAAACTGTTAGCCAAAATTATCGATAGTCGATAAGTAATGGCGCACAAAAGATGGCGCTAGTAGTAATTTCGACGTCTATATTACCGACTATTCATAATTTAGCAGAACAAATATAGGTAGAAAACTATAGTAGCGCCATTGATTACCGACTATCGATAATTTTGGCTAGCAGTTTGAGCGTTTTGCCGCTACGTGTAGTGGCGCTATTTTCACATTTTGGGGAGCAGATGATTCATGCCGCAATTTGTACAGTGCCTTATACGAAATGCGGTAAGAATTATTTGTGCTATAGTAAACGATTAATATGAACTTTTTTACTTTTATTATTTATTACTTGATATGATATGAAAATTTAATAAATCGCAGCTGACTGTAATTTTTATGATTTATAGTAAAATCGCAGATTAAATAAAAGCTATCCTTTTTATACTTGAATACCTTATCGTTACAGACCGAAAGGTTTGTTCTTCGAATGTGTATGAGGTGCATGTGGTTCGTAACGTGCCTGTCAAACATAACCTAATCTAACCTGTACAGTCGACTTTGTATCGATTGATTTTGAATTGTTTTCAAACAGGTACCGTTTTTCTTATTTCAAAAATAATTCTGTCTGTAAGTTTTAAGACAATTAAGCAAACCTGAGAATTTATGTAGTGTCATTAAATGATTGTTTGACACAATGACCACACTTTTTAATGGAGAGAATTCGGACTCTGAAGGCGAGTTGAAAATAAATGCCGACTATGCTAAGAATTATAATAATTGGCGGCAGAAGGAGGAATTAAACAAACGTAAGTACGTTTTACGATTGCTATGAAAGCGCACCTCTTCAACGAGAATTTTAATGTTTCAGTGAAAACTAAGTATGGAGACATTAATGGAATAACAGTTTCCGATGGAGATTCCGATTCTGAAAGCTCATCGTCTGAAGAAGAAGAAGAAGAAGAAAATGTATTACCCGAATTTTTCTTCCATTTAAAATACCTTCATATTTTCGCTAGTGCAAAATTCTTTCCTATTACATATATACAGGAAGTAGCTATTACACTTTTGTTTTAATTGAGTTCATTTTTACAGGAGGTGTCAGAACAGTTTGATAAAGATTTCTACAAAACCCTAGCCTTGTTAAAGAAGAAAGATCCGTATATTTATAATCAAGATGCAACTTTCTTTGATGACACAAATAAAGTACAGGAGTCTTACTATGAAAGGAAGAAGTCATCTGAAAAATCTAACAAAGACAAAGCTGTCTACTTGAGAGACTTTGAAAGAGATATTATAGTAAAACGAGAGGGAAAATTCAGTGATAGCGAAGATGAAGACACATTGAGAAAAAATGAAGTGAAAACAATGAATATAACGTATCAGCAAGAACAAAAGCAAATAAAAGAAAGTTTCAAGGCTGCATTGAACGACGAGGAAGAAGATGATTTATTAAAACCAAAATCCAAGTCTGAAAAAGAGAAAGAGAAGGTAAGTTATTGTTACCCTCTTCAGTTTTCGTTTGAAAAACATTGTGTTGTTTGTTTAGGAAGAAGCAGATTACAAAGAATGGCTAAAGGGACAAGAATCGAATATAAACGAGGAGGAACAGGAAACGCTTAAACCTTTGCGTGATTTCTGGTCTAATCCTGATCTAGATACAAATGAGAAGTTCTTAAGAGACTATGTATTGAATAATAAATACTCAGGCAATGATTACGAAGATCCTGATTTAGATAGTACTCATTTAGTACACGACAGTGACGACAATTTATCAGAGGACGAGAAAAATATCGAGAAACAGGAAGAGTTTGAACACAAGTACAACTTCAGGTTTGAAGAACCAGATCAGGAGTTTATTAAAAGGTACCCTCGTACTATGGAGAATTCGATGCGAAAGAAAGACACTCGTAGAGCGCAAAAGAGAGCTGAAGTGAAACAGAGGAAAGAAGACGACAAGCTTCGAAAGAAAGAGGAGCTGAAGCAGCTGAAGGCATTGAAAAGGAAAGAGATCGAAGAGAAGATTGAGAAACTGAAAGAAATTACGGGAAACGACGATATAAAGTTTAACGACATTGACTTGGACGGTGATTTTGATCCCAATGAGTATGACAAGAAGATGTCTGAAATGTTTAACGATGACTATTACGGAGCTCCCGAAGAAAACATAAAACCCGAATTTCCGGAGATTGACGAGGAACTCGAAATTGAAAGCACGTGGGATAATTATGATCCAAGTGCAGATAATGAGGAATACAAAGAACCACATTGCGAGGATGACGATTTCAATGTAATGCATTCATTATTCATCTGTGTTGAGCGGCAAAGTCACTCAACGCAACGCAAATTAATATTAAAAATGTTTCTTCACACTTCAAAATCTGAATATTTATTTCGTTTATTACATTTCCGAAAAAAATCTTAAAATTAGATTTGTGTTTCGCGCTCTGGAGTGACTTTATCGCTCAGGGATTTTTCTGTAAATGATTCGAGCTTAATTCACGAAACTCTAGATGGATGCTGACTATAATGCGTCCAAAAGCAATCAAGCAGAGGAAGATGGGACAAAGAAAAGGAATCGTAGGCGGAAATCGAAGTTTGCTGAACTGATGGCTCAGAAGAAACCAAAGTTTGACCCGCAACAGTACGAATCCTACGAAGAGTACTTTGACAAGTATTATTCTTTGAACTATGAGGACATGATTGGGGATATTCCGTGCAGATTTAAATATAGAAAAGTTGTACCCAATGATTATGGTCTGAGTGTGGAAGAGGTTTGTGCAATTTTATTAAACGCTTTCTTTAAGCTTATGCAACTAAGTCTCACTCATTTATTTTTTTAATACATTTGTTTAATCAGATTCTAATGGCGGATGACAAGGAGTTAAATAAATGGTGTTCCTTGAAAAAAGCGCTTCAACATAAACCGGATCACGTGGAATTGAATGATGTCAAAATGTACAAGCAGAAGGCCAGTAACGAGAAACTTAAACAGAAGATACTCACGAGTTTGTACAAGTACGAACACAGAATAACAATATAAATTCAATTGAACTATATCAGGTGCATATGTTATTCGCATATTTTTTTCAGAAATACGGAAGATGAAGAAGAAGAGGCTAAAATGCAGAACGATGCAAACGCTACTGTCGCCGACGAGGCAAAGGAGACAAAGAAGAAACGTCGTAGGAAGAAGAAGAAACAAGAGCCGCAGAATATCTTATCTAATAAAGAAACAACAAATAAAACAGATGACGTTGGTAACGTTATTACGAATACTCCAGACATAACCTCGAAAAAGTCTAAAAAGAAGAATAAGAATAGTCAGAAACGAGAATGGGTCGAGGAAGAGCTTGAACAATCTGAAGAACCGGCGAAGAAGAAGAAAAAGAAACAGCATAATGTTGAAAAATCAATTACCGAGAACGAATCACAGGAACAGAAAGAATCTAACAAATCTTTGAAGAGTAAAAACACTGTTGATGGTCAAAGCAACGGTGAAACAAGTGCCAAGAAGTTGAAGAAGTTGAAGCTAAAGGATAAATTGAAGAACAAGAAATTCAACAAAAAGAAAGGCAAAGACTTCAAGCCGAAAGAGGCTAACGACATTGCTTCGTTGAACCCGGAAAGGCTAAAAACATATGGAATAAATCCGAAGAAATTTAAGAACAAATTAAAATACGGAAATAAGCAACATTAGTCTCGGTATTGGCATTGCGCTGACACTGTAAATACAATTTTGTATATATTATATTATTATTACAGACATTATACAGGAATCTATTTTGTTTTCTGTATGCTAATTACGGAAGGTACAGTCCTACTGATGTAAATGGAGAAGGGATACACATTTGGCAAAGCAATTGGTTGCCCGCACCCTCGAGTGGGAGTGGCCATGTTGGGGTGAATCTATCTGACATGATAAACGATGTTTGCGGATTATTAGAATCGTAGCAGTCTGCTTGCGTTTATTCTTCCGAAATCTCCATCTTTAATCCCGGCCATATGCTTTGATCGGTGCGCGCAGCTATCTCAAAATCCTTAACGCCAACTTACCAGATGGATCCGAGTGTTTCTGACTTCTAGACTGCGGATCTTTATGCAATATAAAAATCATCCAACTCCTCCAACCAATAATTTTAAGCAATCACGAATAATACAATAACTTCCATTCAAAGTATTCTGCTCTCTTGCAAGATGTTCTTAACCGATCTTTGTCATAAATGTATAAACATCCGTGGTCAATTAATTACCGGAAAGCGTCAATTATTCAAAGTAATAATGACCAAGGTGGCTAATTTATAACTGTAGAAATTCAATTTTAAGTGGTATTTCTTGCAAATCTTTACTCAAATTCATATCGCCAGAAAAATAATCTTAAACTTGAATAAACTGAATTGTGACACTGTTATGAACTAGCTATGCTTAAACAATTTATGAGATATTCATGGATTTTAGTTCTTTTTAATATTTGAAGTGAAAATATGGAAGTATGTGACTCGGCAAGAAGACAGAACGAGTCCCTGCGAATTCTATTCCACTGACTGGAATAATTTAATCGACAATAAAGCCGAGGTATCTCTTACGAACGTTAGTTAACGAGAGGGGAGAGAATTAGGGGATGGAGGGACACTTTCGCCCATCGAAACTGGCCTCCACATAGTCTGTCTGCCCCCTTGGGTGCAATATATCAATTCTCTTTACCCTCAACAGTAGCAGGTGGCTCCTGACGGCCTGCGTCGTTCGCACCCTTAATTCCCAATTAATGTTACACCCGTTGTAAACGTATGCCGACCGTGTCCTAGCCATTGTAACACTTTTTCCGAAACTGTGTATCGATATTGAGTGCATATCAAATGAAAAGTTGTCGGATACAGTAAACATTCTGTTTTTCGAGATCGCTAGGAATTTTTTCCAAGAGAACCACTGGACTTTCTGCATTAGGATTTTGCACACGCTTTTAGTATTACTTGGGGCGTATAACATATTTTTTTAAAGTGATAATAATCGATATTGCGTTGTTTGTATATTTTTCTATACATCCTGCTTTTTAGCCTATTCTGGTATTAAATGTTATTGATGTCAATATTTAGGAATTTTTTTTAGGAGAACTGTTGAACTTTTTGCATTAGGATTTTGCACACGCCTTTAGCGTTACTTGGAGCATGTGACTTATTTTTTTCAAGTGAAAATAATCAATATTCTAAAACTTGTATATTTTTTTATATATTCTACTTTTTGGGCTATTCCGGTATTGAATGCCGATAACTATCAATATTTAGGAATTTTTTTCAGAACAACTGTTAGACTTTTTGCATTAGGATTTTGCACACGTTTTTAGTAATACTTAGAGCATGTGACTTATTTTTTCTAAGCGAAAATAATCAATATTCTAAAACTTGTATATTTTTTTGTACAATCTGCTTTTCAATGTCAATTTTTGCGATGCTTAAAAATTGATCTGCTATGTGTTATCGCTATATTCTCGCGTTTCATTTGCAAATTAATTGAGGAACGATTCTATCCTCTTTCTGGACGCGCAGCAACATCATTTCTCGCAAATGAACGATCGATTAGGGACCGATCAAAGGAAGAATCGCCTTCGCCGAATTACAAGCTATCGAGTTTCAGGATTACCGAATTTCACGGACTAACGCCTCCATCTGGAATCGCACGAGGTGCTTAGGGGATAGTGTAATTGAAGCATCATCCCTGTCCACGTTCTAATTGGCGGAAAATTGTTAGGGCGATGATTTCGGCAGCTTTAACCACCTGCCCGGAATCTCCGGAAAGAATTTGCACGTATCGTATTTATATTCCCTCTTCGAATTTGGTTGTTAACAGGTTGGGGTGCCTGGGACAGTTTTCTGCTTCACCCTTTGCACTCCAGCCAATTTTCATTCCAAACTCGAGACATCTTTTTTTATCTAGAACAGTTACATTGTACACGTTTCGTTTCCTTTTGTGCATATCAAATTTATTACTGTTTTCACTATTCTTAAATGCAATAAAATGTTATAGTTCTTTTGAATAACAGTATGGCAATTTTCAATGTCGCCATTGCAGTGCTAAGGGTTAACACTTGCTTTACTAAATTGCAAATTTTCAGAATTTTATTTACATCCTTTATCTGAATGAATTTGTTAACAAATGAAATGTGAACTTTCAACAACAACCGTTGTTTAGTTGTATTTATTTATTACATTTGCAGATAATTTCGCAAGGTCTTCTACGACAGGTGGACTGCGATGTCGGCCATATTTGGACGATTTAATTGTTTCTTCATTTTTTAAAATTCGGTTCTGTGGTTGCGCTGGCAAGCGCAGTTTCATTCTGTGTTTTGTGGGACACATCGATTTGGCTCACTTGAATTAAAATCACTATGTAAGTGCTGACCGTCCCCACTACCTGCATTTAAAATATTTTAGTTAAACTTCTAATTATTTTTACGGCTTTGTTGCATCGTATTAACGTACTCCGTGAATGAACGAATGATCCAAATAGAAAAATCCACAGGCGGTGAAAACCAATGGATTCTGGATCATCTGCATGCTGAAGTCTCGAATCTGAAAGAAACAATCGTCTATTAGGCATTTATCAGGTGTACAAAATATTTAATGACACAGTAATTCTAATTATGTTAACAGTTAATAGAACATTGCAAATTTAATAAATTCTACATTCGACAATGCTCCTAGACTTTCTTTTTAGTTACTCTGAAATATCACCTCGGCTCGGAATTCTTTGCTGGTCGAAGGCTCGTAAAGCTGAGAGATCAGTTCGCCAGTCTCGGAAGCCTGTTGCAAATTAAGCAAACGATGAATAAAAATTCCAACAAATCTCTTTTTGGCTCTCGAGTCTCACCTCGTCGCAGGTTCTGTTACACACTTGCGTCAGTATGAAGAGCTTCGAGAGGTAGAACAGTATACTGAGAAACAGTTCAGTCACATGACAGAGGTATTGCTCATCGAAAATACCGGAAAAGATAGTTCTATAGGCGAGGAAGAGCAGTAGAGTCAGGAACACAAAGGTTGTGCACATTGTCAGTAGAAGCTGCACTCCGAAAAAGTCGTTTACGATCCTGGAAATCTTCACCAGTTGCAGGTGAATTTGCCTGGGTTCGAGTGAAAGCTTAATTAAACATCACACTTCGATTATTTTAGACGAATAATTATTTTAGAGCTGAAATTGGCGATGCTGGGAGAAGAAAAGAAGAAAAGGATTAAAGAAAGAAAGGAAGGAAAAAGGGAAGAAAATTTTATCGTTCGGACGTGCTGCTCGATCATGCAACTTGCCATGGTAATCTGGCAGTATTGACTGAATTACAAACAGCAGACTCGTCCGTATTGGAAAACTCTATACATGAACCGGAAGCGGACAAGGTACTAGCGAGAAAGTCGTCCAATAGTCCATCTGCTGGCGAGCGTAGGAGGTACAGCCGCCACATTTACGGATTAGGAGAATTTTTAGCATTTAAATCCATTGACTTGTTGTTATTTATTAATTTCCATAATTTATAGTTTCGTCAATTGTTTCTGAAGTTCTGTTAATAAATTTTCGGTGAACATCTTTCGAAATGGAAGTTTGCAATATTGGCAACGAGTTTAAATTTCATTTGTAAAGAATATGGAAATTCTCACTTTACCGCCCTCATGGTGTTCGCGTTCCCGTTGACAACATGGACGCCATCTTTGCCGAGAGTCTTCTCTTCGACGTCGTGTATCATCTTCGAGATCCCTTTCGCCGAGGTTGATTCCGTCGTGGTGGGCAGCATCGCTCTCAGCAGATTGTTCAAATTATGGAACTTTGTCCTCAGGTAACTGTTGCGTATTTGTAGGAACATAAAATTAATATAAGAGATGATACAACAATAGTGTACTAATCGTACCCAGCACAAAATGGCGTACGTTTCTCGCGGGTGTTTCAACTTAGACATTTATTTAATAATTTCGAATGGATATTAATAATATCGCGACGTTGGCTGTTAAATAGTAAACGTTTAAAATACGTATTTTTATTATAAAAAATATCGCATGACCTTGAATCTCGACAAATACGACCTTGAGACGAATTTTCATGTTATCAGAGAAAGTAAGCGAATACGACGACTGTAAATCTGATAAACTATGAATCTGATAGGCTGTTTTAAGGCACGCCTAGTGTACACAGAAGTCAAGGTCACTCGAAGGTCGAGTACTATGAGAAAAATCAACTTCGCGTATGTTTGTCCTTGTTATTTCATACTTGACGCAGAAGAGGAAATAGACGTCATAGCTCAACGTCAGAAATGCCGGCAGAGTCATGGCGAATCCGAGGAACAGTTTCATGTGTAGAGGTATCGTTTCCGGCAATTGACAATTGTAGCTGACTATCGCGAACACTGTGACGATCAGACAGCAAATTGCAATGAGCTTCAGTTGTTGCTTGTGGTGTTGCCAACGCTGCATCGACATTCCCATGTTCTCCATTCTTTGGTCGCTGCCATCCAACAACGCGATCGCTTCGCGTATTTTCTGAAAACGTATCACCAACATTCAAAATGGCCGATTTCCGATCTCGAACAATCGTAACTGTTTGCTCGGTCGAACTTATCGCAGAACGTAGACGCCATTAGGAAATATTTTGTCAACGAAGGAAATATTGCAATTTCATGAAAAATAAATTAAATTATAAATTTAATATTTTTTGGTTTTAAATAGAACAGTTTGTGACAATTTATTTTTAAATAAAACTGAATGCCCCCGATACTAGCTCAAATCACAAGTAAAACAGCGACAAAAGGGTTAACCTTCCTAAGTGGAAGCTTTAAGGAGAAACAGGGGTAAATTTCGTGACGCTTAGGGCGTTAATTAAAATCAGCCGGCCTCTGTTTCAGTGAAAAAACTGTGGAACGAAAGTGAACGACTCACCTTACCGTTGACCCTAACCGCGATTATGATCAGGACCGACAGTATAACGTTCCAGCCGTAGGGGATAATGAAGTTCGCCGAGTCTATACGCAACGAAACTTGGTAGGCCTTCAGGTTCTCGCTTCCGTACCACGAAACGACGACGAAAATGATCGAGTATAAGGTCGTGTAAGCGATCTCTGCCACTTGCCACCAAGAATCCTTCTCCTCGGAGTGGTCGAAGTAGCCTACTCCGGTTAGGATGGTCAGGTAACGCAGTGGTTTAGTGATGTGCAGGAACGTGTGGTGCTGCGCCATCTTGGACGGAAATGCGCGGGACAACGTCCGGACGGTTCACTGTCTTTGCAGGTTTTGCAGGCACCTTCGGCGACTATGCTTGTCATCCTGCAAGCTTTCAGCCTAATGGCTGGATAATCTAATTGAAACGGGGAATTGTCTGCTCGATTGTCGACGATATCGATTTTACCAGGGTGGTTAGCGTCGCGTTGTTGTTACGCGATGTAATGCGATTAGTTCTAATGGTGAACTAATCGTTTAATGAATGTTTTACGTACTGGGTGTCCTACTTAACTGGAACATCTTGAATCACTCGCATATTCTGCGGGAGAGGGTGAAAATTCTTCTGAAGGTCATATTTCTCGAGGTTCAAGGTCATTGGAATTTTTTTTCTTCAGAGAAATTACATATTTTAAATGTTCCAGTTATTATAATCGAGGTCGAGTAAAGTATCCAATCGTAACGCGATGATCTGTGACCTTCCCGTGACCTTGAGCACAAAGAACTCCCTTGAACACAATAATTTTCAGTTTTTCTTGCATTCAAGATGCAAATTTCTAGTATGTAAAGTGTCCTGCTGACCTTGATCGTCCTTGAATGTCGCTTTTATTTTCTTGGCAGATTAAAAGTTCTTTTGAAGGTCAACTTTCTCGAAGCTCAAGGTTATTGGAATTTTTTTTCTTCAGAGAAATTACATATTTTAAATGTTTTATTTATTATAATCGAGGTCGAATAAAGTATCCAAACGTAACGCGATGATCTGTGACCTTCCCGTGACCTTGAGCACAAAGAACTCTCTTGAACACAATAACTTTTAGTTTTTCTTGCATTCAAGATGCAAATTTCTAGTATGCACAGTGTCCTGCTGACCTTGATCGTCCTTGAATGACGCTTTTATTTTCTTGGCAGGGTAAAAATTCTTCTGAAGGTCAACTGCCTCGAAACTCAAGGTCATTCGAATCTTTTTAAAGAGTCAAGATGTGTTCGTTGAAAGTAAGCGAACGTGTGAAAATTAACTAGTATACAGGGTGTCCTATTTGACCGGAGCATCTTATTTTTTAACATGGGGAAGAAAATGAATTTCGAATTCAACTTTGACAACTACTTCATATTTTATTGACAACAGTTCTGAAGAATTATGTTCCTTCGAATAAGTGGTATACGATACAATACAAAAGTTTAATTGGTATTATTTAACAGGTTGAAAATAGAATAAACACAGAAGAGGAGGCACACTGTTATATTTATACGCTTGTTTTATTTTATTAACAATAAGAGAAGCATTAACTAAAGTATTAACTAAAATCAGAAACTTACACTGAGTTTGCAACAATTTCCTCGGAACGGTAACTAAACAATAGTAATTTCTGTTTAAACCTGATTTTCAAATTTTTAGTTAAACTTTCAAACGAAATATTAGTTACAGATTAAACCGAGAATAATTATCACCTCTGGCCATCGTAGCATCGTTTCAATGTAAAAGAAAATGGCCGAACGGATGGCCTTGTTCTTCAGAAACGTCAATTCCGTTCGGTTGCATTGAATTGCACCTGATTCGATTGAGTGACGTTGAAATCCAATGCGTATTCCGGCTGTATGGACTGAGCCCATTGTATCATGATCACAAGATACGTCGTTATGGAACTGATGCACTGCAACAGACAGAAACAGACATTTTTCTAGATTAGAATGAGCAAACCTAATCGAACCCGATCAACAAACCTCTCTCATGAAGCTGAAATTCAGGCGAAAGAAATCGGACTTTACTTTGCTCACTTGGTCCAATGATAGTTGCAAGGAAAACTGCAATATCTAGACAGAGAAACATTGTCAGATCGTTGATCTGTTTAAATAAATTAGTTGCAAATAAGGATCCATCGAATGACCCACCTCGTCCTTTAATTCGATGTCGAAGTCGGAGATGGAACACTCGTGAATGATCTCCACCACTTTTTTCATCTAGAAATTATGCAAAATATGTATTAATAATTTTTATAATTTTCTACGAAATTCGATAATTGATAGTTTACCTCTTTGACGGTATCCTCGCAGACGTAACAGATTATAGTGATCTTCCCGCAGGTGTACAACATGTCCAGCAGCACCACAACCATTGCAGTAGCCCCCGACGAGTGTTTGTTGAAACTCCTCAATTCCGTGTAAAGAAAGTAGAGAATCGCGACGATGTTCAAGACAATCACAAACGTGTAGATCATGATTTGCGTGTCGAAGGTTCTGTTCATCGTTTTCATGACCCTGCACAGGTGCAGGTGGATGCACCTTCGAACACGGAATCAATGCAATTACTCGTCGTTTCTGTGAAGAGAACTGGGAAAAGGATTTCATTGAAAAGTACAGGAATGCTTCGCAAGATCAGAGAATTAATGAGATTTTGTAATGCCAGTTTTACGGGACGCGCCATTTTGTCGTTTAACGCGCCATTTTGTCATTTAACGCGCCATTTTGTCTGGTAACCGTGTCACCGACGCCATTTTCTTGTTTCGACATGCGATCAAGATTTCTAACTAGCTTCCATACAAATTTCAAACAACAGCATAGCTTTTTCTAGCTCCGGAGCGCCAGTAAAAATTGTAATGGCCAATCAAAACGCTTTATTCTTTTAGAATTTCTAACTTCTTGTTTTCGAGTATTGAAATTGCAATGATGCATCCGCGAGGATTGCGTCGCAGGTTTACTTGCACGAGTATGTATTATTTAACAGAATGGCTGAACAATTGGATACACAAATAATTGTTATTTTTGTATGGAGTTATGTTAAATAATTGGTTTTTCGAAATTTGCAAACGACTGTGTAAAGTCACCTGATTTCCTGGAGCATGTGAACCTTCTTCACAGCTTGCAGCTCGTGCTTCACGCTAGGAACCTTCTTGAATGGAGCAACTCGTGTTCGACGGATAGAATGTTCCGGCATCCATTTGTTTAAATATTTCTGCACGTTTAATCGATCCGCTTTGGTTTCGAACGTTTCGTTGCTGAGATCTTCCGTCTTTATTTGACGACCCTCCACTAGGAATTTCTTCAGGAGGTCGTTCGTCTGCTTGAAGCTGAATTTCAGCCAACTGTAACGTTGGAAACGTAAAGGAAATAGTTTTCCTAATTATTCTTAAGGAGTTGTTTCCCTTTTCAATATTTTATGTTAGATTCTTAGATTCTTTTGTCGAAACGATAACGTACGTGGCGTACGTCAGAAAATCCAGCAGCACCTGCGAACCGATGTTCGTCGTGTAGCTGAAGAACAGATGGTACACTGTGTAGCTATAGGGCCAGATCCAATATCCGCAAACGACGAAAAGTATCAACACGTGCAAAAGAGTGGCGCTGTAGCTTCCTATTGTCCAAAGAAGTATGCTGCGATTGTTAACCACGGCGCCCAATTTAGCCAAACTCTCTTCCAAATCGGTGACCCTTCGTCTCAGGTCTGGAATATCCTGAAATATCCACAAAGAAGCAATTAGATTGCCAAAATGAGTTACAAACTAGGGAAACCCCTGAAATGCGATTACAGAGTTTACAGAACTGCCAAAAACGCAGAGACTTTATAGAAATGCCTTCAGCAAAATGGCTGCCGCGTCCTTCCGAATGAACGCATTTACTTGAATTATTTATCAGGTACTATTCGAATGTCGTAGAATAAAATGTACGTCTTGAATTTTTAAAGGAACATAATCTGATAGAAATAAAAATTATTGAACTATGCAAAACACAAGATACATCTGAAACCACAATTATATTCTGTAGAAATGCCTCCAGCAAAATGGCTGCCGCGTCCTTCCGAATAAACGCATTTACTTGAATTATTTATCAGGTACTATTCGAATGTCGTAGAATAAACTGTACATCTTGAATTTTTAAAGAAACATAATCCGATAGAAATAAAAATTATTGAACTGTGCAAAACACAAGGCACATCTGAAACCACAATTATATTCTGTAGAAATGCCTCCAGCAAAATGGCTGCCGCGTCCTTCCGAATGAACGCATTTACTTGAATTATTTATCAGGTACTATTCGAATGTCGTAGAATAAACTGTACATCTTGAATTTTTAAAGAAACATAATTTTACTTGTAAAAAGAATTGTCGCATTTCCGTTATTCGTCGAATTGCTTAGAAATAAATACTGTACTCGCAGGAAATGAGTAATGTTCGAGTAAGTGTACTCACGTGCGAATGATACCATCCCAGAAACAGTATGCACATGAAGCTGATATAGTTGACGACTCTGAGAGACAAGTAGACCACGCGATCCTGTAGCATCCGAATGCGACCCAGCTTGCTCACATAAATGAAGTACACAATGGTAACCAGCGTGGTTGCCATAAGGATTCTGTAAGAGTAGTTTAAGAATGTCCACAGTTTCGTGTCGGAATAGTGGAGCGGTCTTAATCCAGTAATTCCGTTCATTGCGACCACAATTTTGGTAGCACTGGCGAAACTGGTAACGTCCAGTGCTCGCTGTCTCGCTGCCTTCTCCGTCGAATCGCTTCGCATTTTGCGTAAAAATTGTTTAACAATATTTTTGTATCCCTTCTCGCAATCCTTTATTTATTCTACCTTTTATTTTCGTACCCCAAAAACTGCCTACTCCGTCTCCCTGCAGTCTTTACGGCTCTTCATGGTCGAGACGCTATGTTTGCTAACCAAAATTGCAAATTATTTTTGCAGCCCTCTTTTTCTTATTTAATATTCTCTTCACTGTTTGCGGTTTCTTTTAAGATTTCTGCGAACGTCGGAAACCTTGAAATATTCTTCCTCGTTCCGGTCTTCAATGTCTTCTTCGTTCTTCTTCCATCTCCTCCAGTAATTCTGCCCTTTTCGCAATTCAAAAGCTGCGATATATATTTGTTTCTTCTATTTTCATCTTTTCCACTGTTTAATCGAAGCGGAAAATTACTTGGTTATTTTTAATATGGTCTACTATATATTCTTCGTTCTTCTTTTATTTTCTTTGTTCATCTTCTGGTTCCTTCGTTCTTCTTTTATCTTCTTTGTTCTTCCTTTATCTTTTTTTGTGTTCCTACAATTTTCTTCGTTCTTTTTCTGGTTTCTTTGTTCTTCTAATTTCTTCGTTCTTCTTTCATTTATTTCGCCGATTAGGGTACCAACGTTTCCATACTAGCAACGTGGAAAATACTGTCGCTCCAAGTTCGTTCGTGTAAGTACGATAGCTCCCGATGGTGTGTGCACGCCGTTCTAACGATCAACAGGCAATTCATTTGCTTGAAACGCAGCGGCGATTATGGTTGTCGGGGAAACACGATGGACTGTTTATCGCATATCAGAATATTGTGTTCACTTCGGGAAATTGCTCGAAAGTATAGTAGTCGTAGCATTAGCGTAATCGATGCGGAGAAGAGACGAGCATCGAGGATGCAATTAACCCTTTCGCTTCGACGTCCTAACGTCATAACGTCCCTTCAATATTTGGCAATCTTTGAAGTCGTGCCCCGGCCGTTCTATCTGCGCTATCGACATGGTTCAATCGCTAAAATCTTCCCCAAAGCTTTCTCTTTAAGAAACACCCCTCACATTGCGGCTAGTGTTTCAGGCGACCCCAGGAAGCTATATTTTATCAACCCCATTTTGACCATTTTCGCGATTTCGAACGCCTCAAAATGTTCAAAGTCGCGCCACGGCCGCAATTCGATTCCGATCGAGCTGAAAATTGGCATACACTCTGTCTATGTGTCTAGAAACGTGTAACCAAAATTACAAAAGAATCGGTGATCCAAAGACAATAATTTTATATTTAGAAATTATGGATATTATATGTTATTAGACATTAGGGTATTTTTAGTTCTGTGTGATCACTGTTGCATTGACGTTCGACGAATCCACATTAGATATCGACTCATTCCACTGTATCATAACCAGAAGGTACGTGACCACTGCGCCGACGCTCTGTCAAAGGAAAAATTTCAAAATGCGTGACGAACTGGTCTAACGATTCCTATAACAATGAAAAGAAACCATACTTGCGTTACGAAACCGTCGTTCAACCAGAAGACACGCGAGTCTTCGTGGTGCAATTCGCTGAGCGAGACTTGCAGAGAAAATTGTACAAGCTGAAACCAACAGAATTATTATTAAACAATCTTATTGTAGAAATTTAGGGAAAAGAGGGGGAACAACACCATAATGGGACACAAATCCACATTCTTCCAGCAATGTTTCTCTAGGATGTGCCCCTTACTTCACTTCGCTCGCTTTGCCAGCGCCGTCAGCGCCATCTTGCGGCGACAGGCGTCCTCCATCTTGGACCTGCCTTGAAATAGACTCTTAGGAAAAGAACTAGCCGATCGACTACCTCCCAGACTCACAGAGCCCCTTGAATTTTCCTAATCTCCATTCGTATTTGATCTGGGGATCCCATAATTCTTCTACTGCTGACCAGTTTCCTAATTCGACGGCCATCTTGTTAATTCATGCTTACCTCGTGTTTTATGTCGACGTCCGTATTGTGTATGGAGCAGACGTGAAGAATCCTTGCTACGTTCTTCGCCTGGAGATTCAGAAGCGATTGTTCAGTAAATAGAGTATCGGTGGATGGTGGAAAGTTTCTCACCTCTTTGATCGTCTTCTCGCAGACAACGCACACCAACACAATTTTTATCCAGCTGTAGCTCGCGTCGAGAACGTAATAAAAATTTAGTACCATTCCGTTTTCGTAGGGCGATAGGTGTTTGGAAAATTCTATGTAGAAATAGTACAAAATGGCGACGAGGTTCACCGCAACCAGCGTCGAGAAGAACATCAGCTGCTTGTCGAATATTTTATTCAGCGACTTCGTGATTACACACAGCTGCAGGTGAACGAATCTTCGAGCAGAAAATGTTAAGTAGTCTCTGATGCTCGATAAACCCTCGGGAGAGGAGATGAGATCCCTTTACCTGATCTGTTGAAGCCTGCTGATCTTGTTCTCAGGATCGAACTGGTATTTCGTCAGCTGAGTGTCATTGCATGGAACGATTTTGTGCCGATGTGCAATGCCCTCGATTTTCCATTCGTTGAAACACCTCTGCAGCCAGGAGGACACCATTTTGTCGTTCCACTCCTTCATTCCCACGTGGCACTCTTCGATGAAGAACATCTTCAAAAGATCGCTCGTTCGTTTGAAGTTGTTTCCCAGCCAACTGACAAGTGCGAACGGTGAACGTTTTTTGGGAAAGTTAAATGTTATTGTTTTATGCGACAATGAACGTTAATGAACGATTATGGATGTTAACTTTTAGTACTCCGATGGCTCCTCTGAGGCGACACTAACAACTCCTACGTTTAATACTAATATTCATACTATTCTATTATTTAAAATACTTCAAACTATTACACGAGCATAATTGCATTCGATAAATCGTTAAAAATTGAACTGTAAAAATAACAGTAATAAATTTAATATGCAAGAAAGGAAGTCAACCATGTACAATATAATTATTCGATTTTGGAATTAAAATTGCTCGGACTGCAAAGGGTTAATCCGTCAAGTCGAATTCTTTGAGGAAATAATACTGTAGAAATCCTCGAAGTATACTACCTGCAATTTTACATGAGACCGAAGTTCTTCTACCCGACAGAAAAATAAATTAAACAGTTTCATAATTTATTATAAAGTATTGAATAATTTGTAAGTAAAATGCAGAAGATAGTTGTTACCAACTTCGCGTTGTTAAAATGTTAAAATTGTCAGGAGAGGAAAGGATTAATCCTTCGCGATCGGTGCCGCCATAGTGCCGCCATTTTGAAATTGAAAAGGTCGGCGTTGTCCGGCGACATGATCTTAATAATCGTCTGACACGTTATTTTGTGAAATATACTTTAGGAAAGTACAAAAATTAGTGCAACTGCGAGTTGAAAGTCTTTATCGGGCGTCGAAACAAGAAAATGGCGGCGACGGGCAAATTCCGGATTGATATTTAGAGATGTGGTACGTAATTAATACGAAACGTACCAAACGTGCGCCATGAAGTCCAATATCACCAGTCCTCCCATGTACAACATGAAACTATACGGTGCATCAATGCACATGATTTTCAGATTGTGGAAGAAAGCGATAAAAGTAAATATCGATGCATTGACGAAAGAAAGGGTACAAAGAAAGATCGGCCAAAGCAATACGTTCCGGTGATCGACGACGACGTTCAGCTTCTTCAGGCTCTCATCTGTCTCTGCGATGTTCTTCCTCAACAGTGCCAGGTCCTGCAAGAAAGGAACATCTTCCAGAACATAATCAGACACTGCGATGAACCTCAGAAATCTCTGATTGGCGAAACATCAGAATTAATCTTCGGTCTCGAAATTGTTTCAACTCCAAAATCGAGAAAGTCATTCCTACCTAGCATGTTTTTCATTCAG
>CM052095.1:9734715-9747966 GCA_028453745.1 Agapostemon virescens | reverse complement strand
AGCTGAAGAGTTCTTAGTCCTGATCAGCTGGAGTGTTCATTATCCTGATTAGCTGCAGTGTTCTTAATCCTGATCAGCTAAAGTAGTCTTAGTCCTAATAAGCTGAAGAGTTCTTAGTCCTGATCAGCTGGAGTGTTCATTATCCTGATTAGCTGCAGTGTTCTTAATCCTGATCAGCTAAAGTAGTCTTAGTCCTAATAAGCTGAAGATTTCTTAGTCCTGATCAGCTAGAGTGTTCTTAGTCCTCATCAGCTGAAGATTTCTTAGTCCTGATCAGCTAGGGTGTTCTTAATCCTAATCAGCTGAGGAGTTCTTAGTTCTGATTAGCTGGAGTGTTCATTATCCTGATCAGCTGCAGTGTTCTTAATCCTGGTCAGCTAGGGTGTTCTTAGTCCTGATCAGCTGAAGAGTTCTTAGTCCTGATCAGCTGGAGTGTTCATTATTCTGATCATCTGCAGTGTCCTTAATCCTGATCAGCTAGAGTGTTCTTAGTCCTAATCAGCAGAAGATTTCTTAGTCCTGATCAGCTGGAGTGTTTCTCATGCTTGTAGGTCAAGCCCTGCTGAATCAGACCTCAGGAGCGACAAGAATGAATTCTTCAAGGAGCAGCTGTGATGAGCAGGCGAGTCGGAACTGTAGAGGGAGCTGCAGAAGGTGACAGTGTCGAGGAGCACAGCTTTTCGAACACTATAATGCTTCCGTTTTTAAGAGGACCAGTGTAGATGGCTAACTAGGTGTCTAAACTACCCCAAACTCTCGCCAACCCTCGCGTTCATCTTGCTTACATCTGATTCATTCGCCATAGCAACTTCTATCATGGTACAGGGGATCAGTGGCTATTACTTCAATCGACATAAAATCCGAGTACTTGTACCTTGAACGACGACGAATAAGAACTTCGAATTGTAAACTTAAGATGAATTCCACAAGACGTGGACACCTGACTAGGTGCTACGTCAGACCAGGAAGATCCGTTAGCTTCACAGAATGTAGTACGCAGCATTAGGGCTCTAAGTATCGATCTCCTCCTATCCACTTGTAAATCCCCTGTCCACGATGGTGAACGATAGTTGGAAATTACCTAATCGTTTTGGACTAAAGCCGAACACCTAACTGTCTAGGTTAAAACCCTGCATAGTTCAGCTTGATAGCATGGGATCGACGTCTAGGAGGTCCTAGAAGAGGTTCCCAGGAACTTCGTGAGCACAGTTGCGGCTGATGTCAGGCAATTGATCAGGCAATGATTGATATTTAAATTTGACTGATAGCAGCCGAAGCACAAAATCATACAATGTCAACACTGACTGATTTAACAAAACTGGAAGTCACTACTGACTCCAAGGATAAGTCAAGCACGGCCGGGAAACGTACCTGCTCCTACTAGCAAGGGCTCGCGTCAAAAGTGCACTGACAACTTCAGGCTTAAAAAGAACGACGCAACTGATGCTCTAAACACAGCGGGCATTTCCTCGCGACTTAAACTTGCTGATCCCACGGCAGTCACAGAGCTTTCGATTCAGAGGGACCGCCACCCTACCACGTCCATTTCAAGCGGTCAACACACCTGACAATAAAACAATATTTGCAAAGGGTATGTTGATAATTATCTGAAGCGAAGATTGCGTTCGCACAACGCGCGCATATCGACAAACCAAACGAGGACCTTCCCGCTAGGAAGTATTACTCTAGTGAGGAATTAAATGATTTAAACAACATGGTAACCTCGCTTCCACTGCCTTTAGCAATTTATCTCGAACGCATCGGGAATTGCAATTCGCAATTGCCCAACTTCTCGAAGACCTGCCTGGACCAGCATGGGAAGAGTATGCTAATCGATCATCAGGCAAATAACTCGTCAATCCAATCAATCACAAAGTGGATTTCAACTGCCATCGTCGACTACAACTTCGGGGAGTTTGATCGACGATACTCGTGAGTATAAGCTCTTGGTAGCAAAGATGCGCCTAGCAAACGATTAATCTATTGTCCCTTCGATCAGAGGATCAACCAGTGGATTTTTACGCAAAGGAAGAACTTTCTCTGAAATCTGTTTCTGCCTTTCAGGACAAAGGTAATCGGTACGTATAAAATCGGTAGTCTATCGAGGATACCCTAACGCAGGTAGCAAAGATGAGCCTAGCGAAAGGAACTTTCGGATCAATCTGCGCTGTTCTTTCAATCATCCATCGGATTGGACGTCGATGACGCTCTGCACGGGTAGCCAAGGCAGCCTAGCGAAGGGTTTTCCGGATCAAGCAGCGCCCTTCCTCCATTATCCCATTCGATCCTCGCGTATTTCCTCGACGGTGTCGCCACCTTCTTCGACGGTGTGCTATGATCATCATCTTTCTACGACCAGGTGGCACTCCAGGAGTGATGCAATCTGTGACGAATACGACACGGTCCAGCTTGTGAGGACATCATCTACAGTGCTGCGCGCCATGGGCTCGGGGCCTCGAGACGGCATTTTAACCCTTCTCAGGGTGTTACATGTATACTGTTCACAGTGCCTGGCGACCTCGAACGCGGGGCCCAGGTGAACTCGCCATAACCGCCTCATTGGGCCTCATAGCAGCCACGCATACGATACCAACTGAACTCGGTGATCAGATTCGGACTGACCAACGGTCAGAGACATTTCCCCGGGTTCTGGGAGCACCATTGCGGCCACATCGCTTCCGTTTTCAATCCTCGGCTCGTCAGTATCTCCACGTGGCTGGCCAGTCTTGTGTACACGCTCTCGTCCGTTGAGAAACCGTTCGTTGGCAGGTCGCTCCTGTGTCAGAAAATTTCCAGATCAAGTAACCAAATATACAGGGTGAGTCAGCAAACGTTTGCACCTCGAATATTCTTTGTTGTTTCTGATGGTACGTAAAATATGGTAAGGAGAAAGTTGAGTGGTGCAATGGGGCTGACACGATGCTATAAAAGAATTTTCGTTTTATGTCATCTTTTTAGAGATATCGAGGTCACCTTGACTATTTTTAAAATGGAACCACCCTTCTTTAACCAGTTAACTGTGGCGCCCTCGTTTGAGAGTACCTTAAACACTATCGATAAAATAGATTGTTCTTTCTTTTTAACGCTACAAGCCTTCAGGTTGCTTTAAGACACCATCAGCGAAGGATGTACACCAGAAATTTAAGATTTTAGAGTTAAATTAAAAGTTTCAAACGAATTTATAATTGTAAAATAATTTTGTTCGACGTTTTGTCATCAATTTTTCGCAACTTTTCTAACCTAACCCAATGGTCGCGTTGAAGCCTACCATAATCGTTCAGCGAGAGCAGAAGCCCTAGGCCATAGTCGAGGTCCTAAGGAAGCGTCGCCGGTCTGCTCGCTCCAGATGGCTGCTTCACCCCCGAGAACAAGATTCAGGTGTTGCTGAGGATAGTCCCTCCAAGGACGATGGTTGTAAACCGTCTGCCAGGTTCTGTACTCTCCGCAAGCAGCCTCCCCGGTTTCCCTCCACCTGCCAAAGCCGCAGTCCAAGTACCAAGCGTCCACGTGGGAAACTATCACGCGAAAACCGTCCTCCAGTAGGTCAGGGGTCTCGGGCCAGTTGCTGCCGCCCCAAGATTGTATCACGTGAACTTTCGGGTCGAAGTACATCGTAATGTAAGGCCTCTTGGTCAGCGGCGAGCTCCACAGAATCACAGCTTTCGGCGTCTCCTCCCGGTTAGCCTTGACCAGCCTCTGCAGCATCTTCGTCTCGAACTCGGCCCACATCGCGTGATGATCGGTCATGTTCTGCGCCTGCATCGCAGCCGTGATGTTCCCGTACTGAGCCCAGCAGTCGAGGTTCACCTCGTCACCTCCCAAATGCACGATGTCCCGGACTTCCGTCAGGTCGAGCAGCTCCCGATACAGTCCTTCTAGTATTCTGTAGCTGTGCTCGTTGATCGGATTCAACTGGCCGCAGTTCGGCTCGCCGCAGAACGACGACCATGGTTGCTGATCGACGCACAGTGCTAGCTCGCCGAACCCGTACTCTGTTCCTGAAACGAACGGATGAAAATGAGTACATACTATATAAGACAGTCGAAAGATTTATATTGGGTTGTTCGGAGAGTAATTTCGTTTTTTCCCGACAGAGGATTTAATTGTATTTTTTTGCACCCAACTTCACGCTTAAGCCGCATAATCATTATATGTTTTGAGAGCTGATATAGCAAGGCTTGTGTGTGAAAAAGTTCAATTGATTCTACGCAGTAGTTGGTGCCCTTTTAAATATAATAGAACTCAAACCCATCACTACTTAGGAACCTTTACTTGATCTCAAATTTGTCTCTGTATCTGAAACAATTGTAGATGGTGTCTTATATTTATTAGAAATCGATAATAATTGAGAAAGATTATACCCATCACTACCTAAAATTTATTGACTGATTTCAACAATGTCTCTCTATTTGAAACAACTGCATGTGGTATTCTAAATTTATTAGAAAGAGCCCCGGGCATTTAGATACCAGGGACGGTAGCTAAGAAAAGGTATCAACGAAGGTAATGGGTTGATTGCTTTGTGGCAGCTGCTGAAAGTGTGTTGGAGAGACAGAGAAAAGGAAAGAAGGAAGGAGGAGTTGTTTCGTCCTGGGTCTGCTAGAGGACTCGTCAATAAGGCTGACTAACGGACCCTGCCTTAGACGCTGGGTAGTGGAAGGTGGTTAAGTACTAGCGAGAAAGTCTCATTCTACTGTCCCTCTACCAGCGAGAGTAGGAGGTACAGCAGCCACAGTCTCTTCCTCATCAGGAAATTAACCTACCGCGAGGCTATCTAAAGATCGAGCAGTTTCATAGCAATTTTTAGAGGCGTCTCAGAGTTGACAGTCTGGTTCTAGATCGTTGGGTGTGCTTTTAGGGTAAATGGGAGATCGCGGACTCACCCCACTGCCATCCGGCGCCAGCATGGGCTGGCGAATCGATCTCGACGAGCACACGGACACCTCTGATCCTGGCATAGTCAGCGAGGTCTTTCACATCGTCGGGCGTGTAGATCTGATCGCCGCTGTAAGCGCCCCATCTAGCCATCTCTGGGAACTGGGCCGAATCAAAGGGGAAACTCTGGGAGTCGGTCAGGTGCCAGTGGAATGTGTTCAGCTTGGAGGCAGCCATTCCGTCGATCACCTTTTTCAGCCTCTCGATGGGGAAGAACTGTCTTCCGGTATCCACCAGTAATCCTCGATAAGGGAACGCCGGCTTGTCCTCTATGGAGGCGTGAGATAACACTCGAAGTGCGCCTTCCCTTCCGGCGGTCTCGTCCCACCAAATCATCTGTCCGAGGGTCTCCAGGCCGTGTCTAACGCCGAAGTAACTGTTCCCGGTGACTTTCGCCTCCAGGACTTTTCCCTTGTGCACTATCTCCAGGGTATAGGACTCGTCCGTGTCCAAACCCGGCCCGATTGCTCGGTCGCTACCTGCGCTTAGATAAATCACGAAAGTGTCCACCCCGGAACGGCTCTTCGCGTTTGCTACCTTCACCAGGCTCCTGACGTTGCCTGGAACAGATCGAAGATCGTCAGAAAGCTCGATCGCACGTTCGCACGAATTCCGACGCGACTGACACAAATTTATTTTATTTAAATAAATAGTAAAATTTTGGCAACTGATTTTTCTGATAATTTGCGACACGAATTCGTCAGATTGTGGCGCTTCTGCCTTGAAATACATATTTTTAAAAAATAGACAAATTTGCGTTTGAAATCGGCGGTTCGGATAATAGAGGTTCCCTTAAATCGTGGATTAAAGGAGCACCCGTGGCTCGAATGGCATCGTGTTTGATATCATTTTATTCGTAAAAACGTCGCGAATATCTTGCTGGAAGTTTCGATAAGAAGCAACGGGAGTTACAAAAGTTTTGGCTACTTTTTCCCGACACTGACTACGTTCGCGGATGACGCGAGGTCGAATAAAAGCACCTGGACACGGTGTAAGCGACATTTCCGTTCGGAATTTTGTGTATATATCGAGGCACTACCGTGATTATATTGTTTGGACTAATTCGTGCATCGAATAAGTTCGTTTTGATTGAAAAGAACGCGTTCTCACCGATGAAAACATCCTTCGCGTGCTCCAGCAGGTTCTTCGTCTCCTGGTCGCTGGTGTTCACGGTGACAAACTCGATTTGCTGGTAGTGTATGACCACGCTGTCTTCACCTAGGAGGATGTTGCCAGTCGGTCTGGGCCAAAGTAGCCGGGTGTTGCCGCCGCAAAGAGCGATGCAACTCGCCAGGGACGTACGCGACGATCTCACCGCCCTCCTCTCGCATCGACCGGACACGCATGCCCATGACCATGGGCTCTGGAATGTCCTGTACTCGCCCCCCATGCAGAATAGAAACGTCTTAAGATTGTCCACGGACAGACCGTGTCATTGTGTTAATCAGCTCCAAGGTTTACAGCGATCCGAATAATCGAAAATGCTTCAGAACCTTCTCGGGTACTCGAGCATACGCACAAACACACATGCACACACGCACATTGTTGCGAACAGCGATTATTAACGCATTCTCCAGCGAATAGATATTGCAAAATTTCTGTGATCGTAAGGAGTGCACAGTATTGTGCGAAATGGAAATCGTTTCTGTTAATTGCGAGCAGCAAAAACCACGAGAAGATTTACATTTGTTGTTAACAATTTAGATAAGTTGCAGTTTTCAATTTTTATTTTTGATATTATTTATTTATATTTATTATTTTATTTTTAATATTTATTTATTTTCGATTTATTCGATCGTGCAATATAAGTGGAAGAATGAGTTAAAAACAATTTGGTATCGTGTGTGCATATGTGTGTGTAAAAAAGGTTCGAGACCAAAGAATATTCGAGTGCCTGTCGATTTTTCTTAACCCTTAAACGGAGGACCGTTTTCGTAAATAATGGACGATGCTTAGAACCGTTTATAGCTTTCGCTATAAATTATTTAAAATATATTTTTACGGCTAATTCTTGTTGACACATGAATCTTTCCTTTATTAAAACGTGCAACAACATCGAAATTGATTACTGGAGGTTTTAAACACCCCGGGTCAAAATAGACCCCGGCACCGCCGTCGAAGGGTTAATCGACTGTCTCTTGTAGATTAGTATACAGGATAGCTTACAGGCTAAACATTTGGTAGAATATATGAAAGGAAAGCACAGAAGTCGGCATACAGAAGCTGCAGACGTATGTTAACAAATACATATGTATACAGGGTGTTCGAAAAATTTACAAATTTTTATTTAAAGAGGAACAATTGCTGGGATCGTACCAAGAAACTTTTTCCTTTACCAATTTGCGATTCGACGCCTAGTTTTCGAGTTATTAACGAAAAACGAGGTTCGAGGTGCTGCGAGCTCCTAGACTGGTCGCCATGCTTCCCGCGACGCCATGTTGGAATACGTCAGCGTTCGCCGCGCTCCCATTGGCCCACGTTTTTGGTGAATATCTCGAGAACGAAGCCGCGTACGAGATTTGCGCAAAGGAAAAAGTTTTTTGGAATAACCCTAAGAATCTCTCCTTGCAAGGGGAGAGACCCTGTATATTGCATACTGCCTATTTACACAGAGACGGGAAATGAACAACGAGCCGAGCGCATCTCAGTGCTGCGTGAAACAGGAAGCACAAAACTATGAATGTGGTATGCAGTGGGAAAGTATGAACGGAGACATTGTAATGATATTTGTTGTCGTATTTTCATGTAATTGGAAGACGAAGGAACGAAAGGCTATTGCATATTTCGAAAATACTGCGGGAAATACAATTTAAAAATTTGACGAATCTCTCTAAGAACAATAAGACAGATTTCCTGGTAAAACTAATCTTAAACTTGTTGGACTCGTCTTTTTATGTCCTACAATAATCTTAGCAAACAATTACATATTTACATCCCTTAATTTCGTTATGGTGCCAAAATTACTGTAACGAAGTCCGCATTTTTCACAGCCAGGATTTCCAACTTAAAAATCGGTAAAAATTCTCAAAAATGCACATGGAGGGCTTCGACGTGTCAGAATTTTTTCATAATATTCCTATGCAATTTATGGAGAAATTCGATGGAAACCTGTTAATCCGAATTCACCCTATAACTTCGCCCCTGGTCACGATAGAGGTTTCAAATTTTCCTCGAAGCGGTTTTTAATTATGCCCTATCGACTGGCACAGGGTTGAAGGGCATTCTTGACCATCTTACCCGGCTCTACCCTTTCAGACTTTCTCCCAAGATAATTATATTCTCCCTCTCCGAGTTTCCTGAACCAGCAGGACTCTCATTGCAAAATACTCCGGACGCTTACAACTCACTTCCCACATAAACTCATTACACTTATGCCTGCAAGTCCCCTGTAATTTAGCACCTACGCTGACATGCTTGGACTTCACAAAACAAGATCGCCAGACCGGATAAACAGACTCCTTGACAAGAAAGAAGACGACGGAGCTTTCTCTCGCGTCTGACACATACATGCAGGAAAACGGACTCGACCAAGTCGACGAAGCTTGTCTTCTTCGGTGATCCGACGATCACTATGACTTGTCGCTTTCTGCTATCTCTTTCTCCTCCGAATAGTTTGTATGCATGTGTGCGTGTACATGAGAGTGTTTTTCAAGGAACAAAAGAAAGCTTTATAGCAAGTACTGGCGTGTTCGCCCCCTCGGACAAAAGGGGAATGTTACCTAGGCTCTTCCAGATACTCGTAGAGCCGTTCCTCGGGTCTCTTCGTGCTTTCATTACCGACCAGGAATGTAACCAAGCCTCGTTGCAACTCCTTCAGTCTTTGATGCGCGCCGAGTCGCCGGGGAATGCGAGGTAATTAACGAAAAAATAAAAAAAAAAGAAACACAGAGAGAGATGGCGTGTAACCAAAGTAAACGTGGTCGGGAGAGAACGCGATCGCTGGAGGATAGAAAGGAAGGTGACGGCTGGTGTCCGGAATGCTTGGGAGAGTTCTTTTGCCGGATCGAGGAGAGTCTGATCGGACCACCTATTTTTCGCCGGTTTCTCTTTTCGGCTCGCCACCGTTCGCGATCTTATTTCTCCTCGGCTATTTTATGCGTTAGTTACTGTTATCGTTTGCGTTTGGAAAATCTGCCAATGGAACTTCTCAGCGAAAGATTGCAGGGATCGGGGGAGCGAGTTTCACGGTTGTTCCATGGGTAGCAGGCGTTAGGACACTTACCGGCGCGACGAGAACGGCTGCAGAGAGACGAGGGGCGGCGCGTGTGCGTACATCGCAATGAGCAGCACCCCGGTCATCAGGACCAGGAAGAGGAGGACCTTCCTCATCCATCCGCTGGGCACGCTTCCCAACATTCTGGCGAGTCTGCAAACAGAATTCGGAACGGCCAATTACTCGGGGGAATTCTGAAATCGTGGTCGCCTGGTCTGCAGGGAAATATTTGATTAGTAATAATCTAGTATTCCTAATATTAGAGTACCCTAATTCGGCTGTCCGAGCATCCTCTCTCTTCTGCTAAAGTGAGATTCATAGGAAAATTATTCGGAAGACGATCTCAGGCAGCGATTGCCCATCGATTAAAAACTACTAGTTTTCTCATTCAAGAATTATAGAATTTCTTATTGTTTATTACTTAAACAAATTCTAGACTTGGTCTAGGAACGTCAAACGTATTAAACGTGCATCTTAGAAATTTACGAAAATTTGTTATTATTTATTACTTAAACAAACTCTAAGCTAGGTCTAGAATATGATCCAGGAACGTACATCAAATGTTTGAAACGTGTATCGTAGAAATTTAAGAAAATTTGAAGGAAATTCTATTTGAACTTGGTTCGTATTTCGTTTGACCTTGAGTGACCTTTATAATAGGTTATTGTATTCGAGACACTATCGGAATGTAAATGTAAAATTAAAAAGACAATTAACGCTTTGACTGCCATGTCACCGTGGGTGACAGAATTGTTCGTCCATATTTAAAAATAAATTTGTATATTAATGTATTCGTTCTACTAAATTTAGTTCAGATCTGGAGAATAGAAGAAGGTTGATAGATAACTTTGTGTCGTACATTTTAAGTTTTCAATTTTCGCTTCGTTAAATAAATTACTTTGATTTTCTGGGATTTTTCAGGTTATTGTTTGACCACTCTGTAGTTGTTTAGAATTTCGACGAATTCTATTGTTGACTCGCCGATATGATTTATTTGAGCGATTAAAACCGTCCTGACAGATGAAACTGATTGCAGATACCGAGATAAAGAAAGTGATCTCGCGGCTCGACTACAGTTATCGTAAATATGATTTTGTGTAAACGAGATTTTTATTAGTGCCCGATGTCGTTAAACTTGACCAGTGTAAATTATAATTAGCGAGGTGTCTAGGATGTCGATCGTTAACGAAATATCAATTCGAATACGAAATATCGCCATTCTGGATCGGTACTGCAATTGTAAATGTTGTACCGTGCAATTTAACATTTCTATTGGTATCGTTTATGCTGGTTGTAAATATAGAATAGCAATCGTTCGTGCGATCGCCCGTGGCAATTCGAATCGAAAATGTATCGAGCACTCGTGAATAGAAATCGTTTAATCGTGACTTGTCGGTTTTTCTTCATCCAGTTGACTGCAAAATGCACGGTCGGTTTGAACACTTTCGAGTCTCGAAATGATTCATCGTGCAAACAGGTTTTATTCTACGTTTGCTATTCTTTGCAAAGCTAAACAAACTCTTATCTGTTTAGACAACTCAGCGCGTCGGGTATCCTAATTGGAAGAGACGCCGAGAACCTCTTCCATTTTAATAATTAAATAACCGTGATTTTCTTGAACAGTTTCCTTCGAAGCCGAAGGTAAACAATTTCGAAGTTGTGATGTAGTTTTCTTCATCTTGCAATTAATGAAGATACGTTTAGGTTAGGTCTTTGCAATCTCCAAAATCCTTAGAATCTTCAACACATCAGTTGTCGGATTGTGATAACTATAATGTGACAAATAATCTGCAGACTTTGTGTATTCTTGATAAAAATAAGCAGATACTGTATAAGACAGTCGAAAGATTTATAGAACTCAAACCCATCACTACTTTGGAGCCTTTACTCGATTTCAACTTGGTCTCTGTATTTGAAACAATTGTACGTGGTGTTTTATATTGATTAGAAATCGATAATAATTGTGAAAGTTTATACCCATCACTACTTCAAATTATTAACCTCATTTCAACTTTGCCATACTATCTGGAACAACAGTATATCGTCCTCTATACCTATCAGGAATCGATACTAATTGAGAAAGATTATACCCATCACTACTTAAAATTCTTTGCCTCGTTCCAACTTTGCCTCACTATCTGGAAACTACAGCAAGTCGTTTTCTATGCCTATCATGAATCGATATTAATTAACAGAGTCTATACCCATCACTACTTTAAATTCCCTGCCCGATTTCAACATTGCCCGTCCACCTGAAACAACTTCGTGTCGCATACTTTCAATTGAGACGACAAATTTAGCAATGTAGTGAGGGGAACTTGACACTTTATTTCCATGTAAAAAGTAAACAAGTCGTGTGATGGAAAAGTGGTCGTATAACGTGCAAATGATTCGATTTACGACGCAGCAGGCGGTATTCGCGAAGCCATAGTACCATACTAAATCTGTTTAGACTTCGAACAGTCTAAACCTAGCCCTGAATCAATTTTGATGGTTTCCCTATGCATCAAACAGAATTATCGCCTTAAATAAGACAGGCTCAACTATAATGCTTAATGTTACTGTAAAAGTAGAGTGGTAAAGCAGCTCAGTGATGAGTATGCGGATTTTGTGCATTGATAGCGTTCACGTGCACGCAATATATGACAAAGTAAACACTTTGCATAAATACTACGATAAACGTCCTTCAAACCACTTAAAATTCTTAAGAAAAATCTCCCTTCTACAAAGCAATGAATAATTTATTCTTTAACAAACACTGTGCATCGAAACTTCACTGTGACACCCTTATTGTTATTTTAAACCAAATTTCAAAGCAAAGTTATACTATCGCAAGGCATAAATACATATAACAATAAACAAACTGATTTATTAATAAGATTTTAAACTCTTGGTATTTCTTTTTTATTGAAACCTTCGTATTTTGTTAGACACTGTTCTAGAGCATAAGAAGACGATTCCAACGACTATAATCACCATACAATTTCGACTACTCAATCTCGAGATATTCTAGTCTGAAAGATAACGCGTTTAATGCTTTCAGACACGAATCTTGAGATTGAATGATCGTAGGTATACGGTCACTGTACTCGTTTGACTCGTCTTTTTACGCCCGACAAGAATGTCAAAATAAAAATGAGAATCTATGAAAAATTAATAATAATTATCTTTAAATGTTAACAAATAATATTCAGAGAAAATTCTTTTCGTTGTTACACACGTGTTACGAGATGAGATTTACCATTGCATTTATTGTTATCATTATAGAAAACCATTTCCACTTTGAAAATAAGACTAATCACAGTGGCAGACGGTTTGATCGAATAATTTTGGCCCGCGCAACGTAACTAGATTTTTGCGGACACGCTCGACATTCTCGTCTCGCAATGCAACTCGCAAATCGCAGAAATTGGACAGGTTAATTGTCCGAAATGAAAGTAACGGATGCCTGTTCTTTATGGCCATAATTCGGCGAAAAGTAATTCGCGCCATCACTCTCCACCTGTCGCGCCAGTGGAACAAAAGAGGACATAACGAGCCCGTGTGCCAGGTATTATTGATTTCATGGTGAAATTGTTTCAGGCAAAGTTACACAGTCACGTGTTTAAAAATATTTACGAGTTTCCAAAAATAAAACAAAATTATCATAACATTTCATAAACTAATGAGACAATCAATATATACATATAGGGTGACCTAATTAATTTTAATGTCATCAATATCTCGCTTATTCTTTATGGTAGAGACAAACGTCAAGAGGAATATGATGTTAAAGATGCTTAAGGTAGGACACTTCCTATAACAAATTTTAATGTTTAAAAGTTTTAAACTTTTTACTCCATTCATTAATAATTACACTCCTCCTGGGTCCAACCACTGTGCATATTTACTTTCGTCACACACTGTACATTGAATTTAACAAATTAAATTTGCACATTCGTTTTGTTAAATAACATCGAAACCACTCATGAATGTTTAATGACAAGATAACGAGAAACGTGTTTGAAAATTATACGGAATCATGAAATTTTCAAACTCTGAAGCGAATAGTCACGTGTTTCCGTTGTTCGATGACGTCCGAAATTAGCGGGCGCCATTTTGTC
>CM052095.1:9691987-9724570 GCA_028453745.1 Agapostemon virescens | reverse complement strand
CTTGATATTGCGAGCTGTGTTCGCCGAGTAAAATCGCAAAGGTTCGCCGTTGTCCTAGATCGATCCCGCCCCGAAAGGATCAGTATCGAGGCTAACTAATGGAAGGCATCGCAGTCCTAATCCTCCATGTCCGATGCTCACGAAAACCAGACTACCTGAAGCTTGATATCGCGATCTGTGCTCCCCGAGTAAAATCGCAAAGGTTCGCCGTTGTCCTAGATCGACACCGCCCCGAAAGGATTAACAGCGAAGCTAACTAAGGGAAGATATCGAAGGCCTAATCCTCAGTGGCTGGTCGACGTGCACACCTTGGCCCTGTTCGTCCCTGCTTTCGTCCTAGTTCCACGTCAGTGGTCGGCTATCCCGCTTCGTCCTGGCTTAGCAAAGCGTCGCGTCGCCTCGCGGCGTGCGCCGGGTCGGCATCGGCGTCGCGACGCCTCGAATCGCGTGTGGCGTAGCCAGGCAACGCGCATAATATGACCAACGGTAGTAATAGTGCGAAACGAAACGGTTGCCGGAGCGGATCGAACGAATTCGAACAATTTTCTCCACGGTTTCTACGCGATTCGACGATTCCCGCAAACCCGAACCGATCCCGCGTATCTTCGCTGCGATGGAGGACGCGCGGCTACGGTGAACGCCGATTGGAAACTCGCAATAATCGTGGAGACGCGCGTACGTATTTTGCGAACGGCTTCCGCACATCCATTCCGCACGAGCGTTCTTCGACGAGCTCGATAAACCAGCTCGAAACAGTGCTGGCTTGGCCAATCAGCGGGCGAAGCACGTGCTTACGGCTTCAGAAGATGGAGGACACCATAGACATTCTCGAAATCTAACGTAATCGTATTTTGAACATCGGAAATGATTGTGAAACCGTAAATTCCAGAATTCGATCGATTTTGCAACAGCCAGGCGAGCTGATATTTTTACCATTAAATGGCTGAAATCAGCCCTTCGAAGGGTTGCAAAATTTTCGTGAAATGTCCCCAAAACGGGGAAAAATATTTCATAAAAGTTCTAACGAAAATTGCATGCTATTATTACGTTTTAAAAGGTTAGTATATACTTTTCAAAAATCAAAAACAATTTTTGAAGGATTAATTTAGAAATATTGCACATCATAGTGTCCCCAGGAGGCCAAAATTTGTTTTAGGTTATCGCAGAACGCAAGTTTTTAATACTATGTTCGCGTTGTTTAACCATATCAAGTGTACACATTTCAAATAGGCTAACATTTCTATTAAAAAAAGAATACACAGCAACAAATATTTATTATTAAACTAATTTGGCCATCGTGTGATTTGAAAGTTGTCACGACTCGAATTAAAAAGTTATCCTAACAAATATCTGGAGAAAACGTTTGGTTATATTAATTAATAATTTCGCTAATTGTAAAAGAAGGCTCTGCCAGTTTATCGTAAACAAATTACGTCTCGATTACGAGCCTGGCTCGAGACTGCAAGGGATCGGTATCAATAATTGCGCTAGCCTGGCCAGACGGTGCCAGGCTTATGGTGTCCGCGATGGTGGTCGGAAAATGGCGGCCAGAACCGCGATGGCGAATTACGTTTGGACTGTGCAGTGACGGGAACAATGATTCGACGATGCTGCGATTGAATCGAAAGTATGCCTAGAGTACCAAGGGCGCAAGAAACGCACGGTGCAGGGGTATAAATAGTTTAGGGTTACCGACTGAAATGTTTTCAGCGTTCGATAAGTCGCTCGCGGCTTTACGAAGGCTCTGACGGCACTCTTTAAACCCGCAACAGGCTAAATATTGCTTAACAATCTGGGAGATCGTTCTGAAAGTACACTTGCTTGGTTGTTCGATTGATAAGTCGTGGCCATTGATAGGCCATTGGCCATTTATGGCCAAAATTGATGGGCAAGATGAGTGGACCAAGTTTGAAACAGTATTTGGACCAATGACGACTCCTTCTTCAACCAATTCAACCGTCTCTGGATCTTAAGAATTTCCATAACAATTTCCATAACATTTTTCTGAATTTCTATGGAGTGCCATGCGATTCGTCAGGACGTCTTCAAACAATTCCAAAATTTTTGTTAAAGTTTGTTCATATTTGTAAAAGTATAACGCGGTTTTTCTGAAAGTATTTTGACCTTCAAAGAATGACCTTCAGTCCCAGGTCGCTGTAGGTGTCTTAAAACGTCCTATAGTATACAAAAGTGTAGCACTCTAATTAAAAAAACCGGAGTTGACCTTCGTACGTCCTCTACGCACCCACCGATAAAAAAGTAATTAACATGGAATTATGCTAAACGAAGCAGGTTTCGTCTGACACATTTTTATTTCTGTCGCCAGTAGCAATCGAATTAGCCAGGTGTCCTGTTTTTGATGTGTCACCTTCCGTGCGACTGGAAAGAATTTAAAACTGTCCGTGGATTTTTTAAAATTTCGTAAAGGAAGGAAGAAATTGATTATTGTTCGTTGCAATGGAGGTGGAATATTTTTAGTTTGCACAGGAATTTGCAGTCTGAAAATTATGCAGTCTTTCGTCCTGCGAATGTCGACTGTGCGTGAGACTCTATCTTGTCCATATTTAAATTATTTGAAAGAACGATTTACACCACAGATGCAGCAGTTTAATTTTTATTAAACAAATTGCCTCGAGGTTGATTATTCTTTGAGACTTAAAAATTCTGCACAGTTAAATGAATTATACTAAATTCTCTTATGGTCTGTAAAATGTGGAAGGATTGAAGAAGTGAGTTGCACAAAGGAAGCAGCAGTATAATTACATCATTAAACAAATTGCCACGACGTTGAATTATTGCGTAGACAAAAATTTTCTGACGTTTTGCAAATTGTGTGAAAGCTTTAACGGTTCGTTTCTGCAGTGACGGATTAGAAACGCGAAATTACTTTGATTTTGTCGAATTTTCATCGAGTGAGCATTAACGGCCGAAGACAGTTCTGACGCGCTCGTAAATATTGCAGATTCACGAACGATCGATGTTAGCCTAACATTTATACGTCATGAATTTATCCGACATTATCCTGCCAGACTAAAAGTTTCGCGAATTGAGTAGGCTTGCTGGAAATCGATGGTATACCCGCGAAGGCCGAAACGAATGCCACAAGAACTGTAGAGCGGCTCTTTTCGTTCGCCTAACCGGCTTTGTGTGTGCGCCGCACACGTCAAATATTTTTGCTCGTTCGCCGATCGACGTTTTTCCGAACCTCGCCGTGTCGATTTCTAATTAGCATAACTGTTAGAAGAAAACTACGTGCTCCCGGCTGACGGAAAGAATGCGTGCATCGATTCGGAGGAAAGAAACTATTGATCGCTATTAACGAGCATGCACGAGTATGCATGTACAGAGTGTCCCTATTAAATAGAACGGCTAATTATGCGTCATATTCACTGCTGGATTCATTTGTTCACTCTCGGACAATCTAAAAAAAACCTGAAGCAATGCATGCATAATAAATGTAGAAAACAATATTCTCTCAGTCATTTATAACGATTAATTCTTTTTTCTATGTGACACCCTATATATTTTCTTAGATATTCTTGCAGAGCATCAAAAGATGAATCCAACGAGTACCATGACTCTACCATTCACTGAAATGTAATTTCGCAATGTGCTATAACTTTCTTTATGAATTATGTTTGATATCTTCAGATACGAATATCTCGAGATTGAATGATCGTAACGGTACGGTCATGGTACTCGTTGGATTCGTCTTTTTAAGTTCTACAATAATATTTAAGAAAAAATACACGGTGTCATTAAAAAAAATATTTATGATATTTAAAATTATTGATTTGAGGCCACCGATTAATTCTAATCAGCTCGATGATGTGTAGAATCGAACCAGTTCCTGTCGAAATGTTGATAAATCTCTGATGACGACGTTCGAATAGTATGTCAAGGTATTAATTATGCATGCAAATATCCAGGATCGTTCCTCGTCGAAGACATGCGAGTGAAACTAGGACGTGCAGCGTGTTTTCATATCCATCAAATTCTTTCAGTCGAGGTTTCTATTCGTCGATAGTCGCAGCCATACTATTCGCATCGGTTCGGTTATGTCAAGATGCATTCGCCTCGACTATTCACTTTGTGCCACCGACGAAACGCAGATGCATTTGATTATAATACCTCTGTGGCCTATTTCGAAACATCCGACAGCGAAAGGAACGAAATGAAAATGGCATGTGGAAAGAAACGTACAAACTTTTCGCTAACGAGATGTATTCGTTCTATGCATTTGCTTTTCGCTGCATCTGCATGCGATTGCAATATTTTCATAGCGAAATTTGTTAGGTACCGAAGCTACAGAGGAGATGATAGCTCTGTCGATTCTAAGAAACTTTTTCCTTTGGCGATTTGCAATACAACGCTCCGTTTTCGAGTTATCAGCGAAAAACGAGGACCAATCGGAGCGCGGCGAGCGCTCACGTGTTCCAACATGGCGCCGCATCTCAAGGAAAATGGCGGCTGTTCTAGGAGAGCGTGATAGCACTGATTCGATGATAACTCGAGAACGGAGCGTCGGATTGTGAAACTGCAAAGGAAAATGTTGCTTGAAATCGCCTTAAGAATCTCCCATTCGAATTTCATTGAAGTTCGCGGGAAAAATGTACATGAAAAATGTAAATTGCGCAGGCAGAGGGATGCGAAAGCGACGAGCGTTTCGACCGAGGCTGCCCAGGAGGATTGAATGTCGAATAATTCGATGCAAGCTCGCCGGGGATGCATCGCGGATGGTATCATCATAAGAACACGATGTCACGCTTCTCGCAACGTTTGGACATGTCCCAGGGCGCGATTCCACGGGTGAAAAGGTAAGAGGTGGCTCGTGCTCGATTTCGGGGGGTGACTTTTCGTGCAAAGGACGTGGTCGATAAAATCGAAGGTGAGTGGAAAAAGGTCTCCACCTGCCCTTCTCTCGGCCTCCCGAAACCTATAAAATTGCGTTCCTTGCGTTGCATTTTTATTCTCTTCTCGTTACCTTCTGCATTTGAAGACGAGAGTTCCAAAGCTGTTCCCAAACGAGAATAAATATTATTCGATCTTTTAAAAATGGAGGTCAGCTCAGAGAAAAATCTAAAAATGATTGGAACTTCAAGGAATGGAGGATTTTTAATTATTTGAGATAAATTTTTCTGTGTTGTCCCCTCGTGGCAAAAGTTATCTTCCGGAGAGCGCAACACGTGGGGCCATTTTGTGACTATAGTGATCTAGTTTATTGCGAGGGAGGGGGTCATTAAAGATTACGACCAATGAAAAATGGATCGATGAGATCAACGATTTCAGGATGACGTACGGTCGAAGGATGACGGTGTTGACAGCGACGGAGCTCGGTATGCACAAACGGAACAATACAAACGTGAACGAGGAGGTAGCCATCTTGCCGGGATACAACGTCACCACGTCTTCGACCGGCGCGGCCAGCAAGACGAGCCATTTCGAGACCGATTTGCATGGAAATGTCAACATTCTTCTAGGCGGGTAAGTGGATACCCTAACCTAGCCGTGCTCTATCCATTCTAAAGAATACATACCGTGCGAATGCTTTAGTCCCCATTTGCGAAATCATTTTAGTTTCACCCTGCGAACCATTTTCCTGCGTTTCCGAGAGCAGATTGGATGTTGTAGAATTTTGGAAAATTCGAGAATCTTTCTAGGTTGAAAATTGTTCTAAAAATTCCAGGTTTTGAGTATTTATAAAATGGAATAGAAGAATTGAGAGAAGTGGAGTATATTTTCACAGCCATTTTGTATGCAATTTCTTTCTGCTAATCTGAAACCGATTTAGCAATTTTTAAGAATTCCACAAAGCTTTTAGAAAATTCTGAAAATTGCATTTGCGATTATAAAATTCGAAAAACTTCAAAAAGGAAGTCAGAACATACAATACCCAATTAAAAAATAATCCAGACCCAATCTATCAATTTCCGAAAATTCCACAAAGGTCAGAATCGCCGAAACAATCCTGCAAATCGCAAAGGCGTTTGCGGAATCGCGAAAAATCCGCGATAGAAGAAAAGTACGATGCAGTTTGATAGAATTGCCGAGTTTCTCAGAGTCCCGGGTGGCAGATCGAGTATGGCTGCCCTAATCCATTGTCGATCCCGGGGATATATCGATCGTGCGCGCGTAATCCACGACTTTCAGTCTCCGCTCTCGGAGCGCAGTCGTAGTGGTCCGACTCTGAACTCATCGAAACCGGTTTCTTTTTCTGTCTCGATCGCGATCCGCGGAATTTCTGCACCGACCTTTCCCGCAAAGCAACGCGAACCGAAGGGAAGAAGAGATAAGGTCGGGCCCGAGTCACCCTCTTATCGCGCGCACGTTTGCGTTCGGAGGATACCATGCCTCGGAAACTCGATTAGCCTAAGTGCCTTCTTCGGACTTCTTCAACTTCCGAAATTCGAAACTCAGACTTTCTGCTGGATAGGTTCGCTTGAATGCGCGGCCGAGATATTCTAGCTATCCGGTAACGCTTCTCCTCTTCAGGGACGGATTTTTTAAAAACCATTGCGTCCATTTTAATCTATATTTTAGTGCACAGCACTTTTTAAATGGCCGATGTGTTCCATGGGAAATAGCAAGCTTCCGAGGGACAATTCTTCTCTTCAGGTTTTTTTAAAAAACCATTGCGTCCATTTTAATCGATATTTGGGAGCACAGCACTTTTTTATATTTTTAATATTAGAATTTGTGATTGTATAATTTTTAATCTCTCAATTGTTCCGAATTGTAGGCATCCATTTTTGCCAGAAGTATATTCTGCAGTTAGCTGTGGTTTAAAAAAGCAAGCTGTGCAATTGCATGGATATTTTACATTCCCTTGAGACTAATTAAAAATTAATTTAACAATCCCAGAGTATTTCGCAGACGTTCGAAGCGTCCGAAAAATTCAGTACGTTGCATAAATGTTCCTAAATTCGTGAAAAATCGGAAAATGAAAGGAAGCACAGTATATTTACATAAGTACGTTGCACGTAACCCGTTCCTCGTAATGTAAAACGCCCTTAGCAATTTTTGAAAATTCTCCAGGTTGCATAAGCGTTCATAAATTCGCGAAAAATCCGAAAATGAAAAGAAGCACAGTATATTTACATAACTACGTTGCACGCAGTCTCCTCCTGCTGATATAAAGCGCCCTCAGCAATTTCTGCAAATTCCCTGCCCTCGAAAAATTCTGTACGTCGCATAAGTGTTCATAATCTCGCGAAAAATTCGAAAATGAAGAGAAACGTGTATTAGAATTTTCACAGGTGAATTTTAATTTTCGAAAATCGTTGGGGGAATTTAGCAAATTCGACAGAGGTAGAGAATGGAGTTAATTTTGCAAGAGCAATTCGGGAAACCGAGGGATCGGTGGAAACGTTTGCGGAACTTCGCGGTTGCTTGCTCGGCGAAGAGAAAAATGGCGGATCGCGTAATTGGCCGGCTCGAAATGACCGGTAACGTTGATGAAAGAAAAGCGAAAAGGGAAACGGTACACGTCACCGCGATCATCGCAAGAACAATTGCGTTACGGTAAACGAAACTATACGCGCGACCGTTAATATACGCAAACTCGTAGATAACGGGACAAATGACTAGTTCGCCTGACTCTCTAGGCTAATTTAGAAGCGCAAGAATTACCTGGATAAACCAAAGATCCGTGAGCACGTTCTGCCGTTCCTCTGTAGCATCTCGTGCCAGCGATTTCGTACAGTCTAGTTCAAAGTAAACGGCGTTAGCTCATCCTCGAGGCTGCGTAGCTTTAGAAGCGATTTTAAGGGGAAAGGAATCGTGTTCTTGTCGGGAACAATAATTAAATCATCAATCTTTGCACTGTCTATCACGTTCGATGAAGTTTCATCGCGTGACTCGATCTTTAACTAGCGGCCATTTTGTAAGTTCCCGCGAAAATTATTGCCGCGTCGAAGCAGCTGTTCAAACAGCTTATCTTTAAAAGTGGACACATTTTATAATAATTGTGTGCAAATAAAAAAAGAAGGGAATAATAATTAAACAACCAATCCTTGCACTGTTTATCACGTTCGACGAAGTTTCATCGCGTGACTCGATCTTTAACTGGCGGCCATTTTGTAAATTCCCGCGAAAATTATTGCCGCGTCGAAGCAGCTGTTCAAATAGGCTATCTTTGAATGTGGCTGGATTTTTCAATAACTGTGTGCAAGTAAAACGAGAAGGAAATAATAATTGAATCACTGATTTTTGCACTGTTTATCACGTTCGATGAAGTTTCATCGCGTGACTCGATCCTAAACTGGCGGCCATTTTGAAGGTTCGTGTAAAAATGATTGCTGTTTCGAAGGGGCTGTTCAAAAAGCTTATTTTTAAAAGTGGACACATTTTATAATAATTGTATGCAAATAAAAGCTATTTGCTTCTACGCTAAGCTACTACTTCGAGAGATCTATTTATTGGAAGCAACTTTAGGAAGAAGGGAAACTCATTAGAACAATAATCGAAGTTTGATCTGTACTTTTTAGGCTTCCATTTCGTAGGTTTGTACAAACATAATTCCTACATTAAAGTAACCAATATGTAACACAGAAAAATGTGTTTCTCAAAAATCATAAAATAAAAACAAAATTTTTTCTCAAACTAACAGCCTGCAACTTCTGTTTGAACTTTCTTTCTTCTTTAAATATCAATCGTTATGCCGAGAAAGATGTTTTCAGGGGCTGATTTTACCCCTTCGATGCGGGAAGTAGCGCAGGAAAGAAATGGAGTTGTGCTAGACCTAGCTTGCTCTACTTGTACGCAAAGTTTCATAATTGTTGGAATTCACGAGTTCACGCACAGCCTATGCAATCGTCGCGCGAACTTTCCCCCGTAAACGATTCCGAAGTAGATCTCGTACGATATTCCCGTGATATCCTCCGTTGAGAAGTAATCCTATCGACGGGGAGATATAGCACTCGGGGCAACACCAAATAGGGTTAACGAGGAAAGGTCGTCGGCGTAAATTCTCAGGCGTCTCGGTAGAAAAGCCGCGGTTTATAGGCCGATATCACGGCAGACTGAGCCTCGATAATATTATGTGGAGCGTCTTGGGTCTCGCGGTTGGTTGACGCGCGCTAAATATACGCCCGGTCTCTCACCTATGCTCTGGATCGCGTGGCGCGTCGTGTTTTTCAGAGCGATGCTAAGCGCCGTGATTATAGTCGTCGCATTGATGTGCTACTGCTGTCACAAGAACATCAGAAAGAACCGGCCGCAGGAGTATCCGCAATACTGGAGAGCAGAGCCAGACGTGCACAGCCTGGAAGTATTTACCACAGAAGCACACGCCGCGGTGAGTAAATCTCTCTTGCGAGCTACAAGTCTCATCTGCGACAGACTTATCGCCTAAGTAGGATGTCTAAAAAATATTTCAACCGACAGGGAAGATAGCCGAGGTCATTCTAAGAAACTTTCTCCTTTGCAAATTTTCGATACGACTCTTCGTTCTCGAGTTATCTACGAAAAACGCATTGGTTCGAGGCGCTGCGCGCTCCCAGACCGGCCGCCATGTTTCCCGGAGGCGCGGCGCCATGCTTGCATACGTCATCGCGCGCCGCGCTCCGATTGGTCCGCGTTTTTCCTTAATAACTCCCAAACGGAACCGCGAATGGCATTTTCGCAAAGGAAAAAGTTGCTTCGAATGGCTCCAGGAATCATCAGTTTCGAGATGGTCTCGTTTTTGTGAGACGCCCTGTATAATTTCATTCGTCAAGCGGAAGCCCTGAAAGTAACATAGTGTACCAAGTTCTAGAATGACAGTTCCAGGTCTCATTTCTTTTCTTTTTTTTCGTGGAAAGAAGAAGGAAGCGCAGGGCTCTCTGACGCGATCGGAACGAAACCAGTTTGCCAACGTTACTGGCATATATAATTTCAATATCTCCGTTCATCCCGTATCGAATGTAAAATACTACCGGTGCTTCGACTCACTGGCAACTGGTTCTCGCTTCCATCAATTGCGGTGAAATCGCTTGTGGTCGTAAGGAAAATTAGTATGAGCAATCAAGGAACTTCCTATTACACTTCTCTCTCTCTCTCTCGCATCTCTCTTTCCCGAAGCTCGGCACCATTAGTTATCGCCGGCTTCGCCCATCGACTGCGATAATACTTGGATCTAGGTCCTCAATAATGTTTAACAAGTGCTGTTCCACTGATCAGACCGCAGATAATTAAATTTATCACCTGCGCCGAGATCCTGTTAGGCTAGAGGCAAGTGAACGGCCGAGTGCCAAGCTACTATTAGCCTGGTCTCGGAATTCCTCGGTTCTCTTCGGCCACTTTTACGCCTTTTATATCCGTTCCTCGTTCCCGCAATATTATCAGACCGAAAACTCATTTTAATTATATTCCGCGTCGTTGGTGTCGGTCTTCTTCGCCGAACTTGTTCCGGCCAATTAATAAACTCCTCGAATTCATCGCCTTATCCGGCATTTTCGTTAACAACAATTCGCAGACTTATAATATTTACACGAAACGTTCACCAGAACGTCGGCAAAGCTCTTCCGGTTAAAACGAGCCTAAACACGACGCAGTTCGGAGCACTATTGTTCGTTTAATCCGGGTTACAGTAGACTCTCTATTATCCGAACCGACGACGCCGCAATGCAGGCACATTGTAGCCACGCGTAGGACAATTTCTGCCTTCGAAAACATTTTTCTCTCATGCCTAATCGAGTTCTTCTGATTGTCCAGTGCTGCGACAGACAATCAGCCACGGATGGACACCACGAGGACAGCGTGTACGGCGTTCAATCATGTCCTGTGACCCCGAACTCCGGTCCAGGACCACCGCCAACCTACGACAGCCTGATCTTCGATCATCGCAGCTTGCCAGCCAGCATCGAGAAGAAGTCCGAAGGTCCGGAGACACCTGGCACCATAATTCCATCCATGGTGTCCAGTCTTCTCGGGTTAACCGCCGCGCCAGTGATATCCGCCGAACAAAATGAGTCCGCGGAGCAAGATGGCGTCGACGAGGGTCTGCCTTCTTACGAGACCGCGTTGAAACTCGACGCGAATGGTTACGTGTAGATTGCGCATTCGATAAAAATTATTATTATTATATTAATACCCGCCGAGAAAAATTCAGTAGACCTAACACGAAACAGTGAAGACGATTCTTTTGGGGAAAATATTGTAAACCAGCTAAGGTAATTCGGAAAATATTCGAAAACGGTGAAAACGTAAATGGAACTCGAACCGGTGTCTTTGGTGTAACTCTTTCCGCGTTGGTCGAAGGTTTTTCGAGAATGTAATCGAAAAGAGGAGATTTTTGTGGAAAATTTGTTACGCGAGCGTTACGTTTAAGTTGGAGCTGCGACGAACGATCAGATCGAGGCGTGGAAATAGTATTGTTATTATTAATGAATTCCATTGTCTTGTAAAGGAAGCTTTTATTAGATGACTAACGATATCATTATCGCCGTTCTCGTCGTTGATACATAATCGTATTGATAATGGATGAACGCATATTCATGAGCGAAGTGTTTATTGGATCTTCGTTTATCAGATCGGAAACATGCAAATGCCCGTAAAACAGTCTTGACGTGTTACGCGACGCGCCGCAGGATGGGGTCGTCGAAAGTTCTACGCGAACACGATGATGCTTATTCTCTTGAAGAAAAGGGGATTTTAAACGCGTGCCTCCAACGTAAACGTAACCATAGTTCCGTAACTGTACGCGGTTTTACAATTAGGGAAATCGATCGACTACTTGAGAAAACGTTCGTCACACTTGGTGAAATGTTTCAGCGTATCGGAAAATAGCTACAGGAAATGTTTATAACTTTAACGACTTCGCGTTATCTTTGTAAGGATTTGTAAAAAGACGACGTTTGATCGAAGACGACTATGACCGTTGAATTAGTAACATAATTCAGAAAAATCGAAACGAATAAAAACTACGTTAGAAGAACACTTTGTTATGGTATGTTCACACTGAATGGAAGAAAATTGAGAAGTTTATCTGTGCAGTGAGATAAACATTTTTCGGACTGCGGGGGTCTATACGGGGTGCCCAAAAACGTCGGGATGCTTTGAAAAGGGTTCTTGGGGTCATTTGACGCAACTTTTTCCTTAGCGAAAATTTCCGCCTCGGCTTCGTTCTCGAGTTATTCGAGAAAAACACGGACCAATCGGAGAGCGGCGGTGGCTGACGTATACCAGTATGGCGGCGCGTCTCGGCAAAATGGCGGCTGGTCTGGGAGGACGCAGCTCGCGTTTTTCGATAATAATTCCTGAATAAAGCGGAAGCGGAAATTTTCGCAAAGGAAAAAGTTGCTTTAAATGACTCCAGGAACCTTTTTTAATGTTTTTCAAAATTACGAGGTCACTCTGTGGTCTTCCTCGACTTAAATTTCTGTTATTCGTAACTTTGGTCTCGTGTTCTCGTTGAGGATTCTTAAATTTTCTTCTGAATGCTTTTGAACACGTACGAATGAGACGAGCATGTGAGTTACGGTGAAAGTATGCGAATCTGTCAGTTTCCAGTACGAAAGGACTCGAAACTGTTCCACTGTAGGATACAAAGAAGGAGACTCTTCTTGCAAAATCGACGAGAGTAAACGTGCAGCTTGTTAAGCAGATAGTTTCGAGTAATTGTGAGTAATCGCATTTATTAGTGATTAGAAATTAACAAATACGATAGTGTTATCTAGCAACGAATTCAACGATACGAATAACAACAATACAGTATATATTTTCCTTCTTCAATTTAATAAACAAATTCGAGGAACGCGCGAATATTATTTTATTGTTAAAGAACAAGTGTGAATGAATGTCTGGGGGCTTGGTTATAGTTAAAACGAAATTGCGAAACGTTGATAATCGCTCGGAGAACTATCACGAGCTTTTTCTGTATTTTTACTAATTATGAAACGTTGATAAATACTCAGAGATACATCTCCAGTTTCTTCTGCAATTTTAATCAATTGCGAAATGTTGATTAACGCTCAGAGATACATCTGCAGCTTGTTCAGCAATTTTTAGCAATTGTAAAATGTTAATTAATGCTGAGAGATACGTCTCCAGCTTCTTCAGCAATTTTTAGCAATTGCAAAATGTTAATTAATGCTGGGAGATACATCTCGAGGTGATTCCGTAGGTTGTATCGATTGTGAAACGTTGATTAATGCTCGCAGATACTTCGCGAGATTTTTCTGCATTTTTATCAATGATTAAATCTTAATAAACGCTCGCAGAAACGTTTCGAGCTTTTGTTGCAAGTTTTATTAATTATGAAACGTTAATTGATGCTCAAAGATACATCTCGAGCTTTTTCTGCAGTTCTTATTAATGATTAATTGTGGAGGAATGCTCAGAGATACATATCGAGATGTTTCAGAATTTTTAATAATTTTAAAATGTTAATTAATGCTCAGAAATGCATCTCGAGCTTTTTCAGCATATTTATCAATGTTGAAACCTTAATTGATGGGCAAAAGTACATCTCGAGCTTTTTCTGGATTTTTAACAATTTCCAAATGTTAATTAGTACTCAGAAATGCATATGGAGCTGTTTCAGCATTTTTATCAATGTTGAAACCTTAATTGATGCTCAAAGGTACATCTCGAGCTTTTTCTGCATTTTTAACAATTTCCAAATGTTGACTAATGCTCGGAGATACATCCCAAGCGTTTACTGGAATTTTTACCAATTGTGAAATGTGGTTACAATGTCGAATTGCATTTTTTATGAACGAATAGACGTTGATAAATGTTCAGAGAAAAATCTTAAGGTTTTCCTCATAATTTTGACGAATCGTGATTTCGAAATAATCTTGAGAGTAACAGCAAGAACTGTTCGTTTCGATTTGAGAATCACGTTGTTGCAATCGAAACTGGTTACCTCTTATCGATACAGTTTTAACAACGCGATAATGAGGTCGTTCGAAGCACCGTGTTATCGAAGAACACGGAATTCAATTTATACTCGAGGAATCAACGTATTCGAAGGTTCTTGATACGCGTTTTTTGAGAATCCCGCTAGTTGGGAACATGTTTTTGTCTTCGGAAGACAGAACTCTGTCGAGGCAGTTTGTCACCGAGGCATTGTTTAAGAACTCCGTGTAACAATTTGACTGCGGATTTTATGGAGACCGAATGGTCTCTCAGATGCCCTGTTCGGCATCTCGAACAAACGAGGGCGTAAAATATACAGAAGAATTTCAAGATACCGTTATGAATCTTCCGAACTTATCGAAGTTAATCGATAAGTTTCTGTGTCGATACCCATTCCACGCAGGCAATGGATTTTTGTGTTCCGTCAAACTTCGAATCCGACAATTTTCGAGGGATTTATAAAATATTCCACCGGTTCCAGGAGAATTCGGGCATTCTCAAAAATCTCATTGTACATTTGTGTAAATAAACTGTCGAACATAACGAGTTTGAATAATTGCACCACTAAGAATTATCTGTTAAAATTGTCTCCAAACATTTTGTTATCTCATACATTCTAGTGCAGTTTATTCAACACTATCTTCATAGAGCACTGATAGTGCCCATTCTACATTATAAAAATAACAAGAATTTATCTAACAAAATTTGTCACCATTTCTTTTTGTAATTTATACTCAAAGAAATGAATTTGTTGTCATCTTTAGTCTCAACAATCGTACATAAAAAAAATATATACCGTTAAAAAAGTTCTTCAATTCTCTAAAAGTCGAGTCTGAAGTTTACAATCGTCCAACATTGTTATTAAAAAAATTTTCAAGACTTTCCAAGCAATTTCACCAAGACCTGCAAGAATTTAAAGATCGTCGAAAAGCAATAGCGTTGTTTTTCCATGTTAAATATTTTATAACAATATTTTTGGCAGTGTTTGGTTAACGAAGATGAGAGTAGGTGTACTCTAGACTATGTTGAACATTTTACGCCAATAATTTAGGCTACGGTTGATCAATGAATGTTATATTAGGTCTGCATTCGTTTTAATCAGAATCTACAGGAAGATGGAGTCCATCGAGAAGAGATATCGTTGTTTTTTACACATTAGTTATTTTCTAACATTACTTTTTAGTGCGTTCGGTTAACGAGGATGATGGTAGGTATGAATGAGACCACTGAAATTAGTACGGTACTTGTGAACGCTGTTCTTAGACCGCATTCGAGATAATATGGGGCACAAGCAACGCTAACAGCCGACTATAGTGCACAGCGTGAGGCTTATTACTTGAAATGGGGCGCACGCGACCTTTAACAGCTCATCATGTTAATTTCAATGGCTCCCCTATGAATCAGAGCTCATCTCGCAGGCGGGACAATATAAAAATTTGTTTATAACCTTCGGTACCACTAGCCAATTTTTAAGACAGCTCGATCATTTTTAAGAGAAACAAAGTAAAAGGATATCAGCGCTGCTAAACAAATTATGTAGACTGTGACATACAAATTTGTTATAATTTTAGTGCACATTCATCGGAGAGCCAGGTAAATGCGATTCTAAATGGATAAAGACGAATGTGATCGTAAATTACTGAAATTTCACTGACACTAACTGTCGAGTGAAACCGTTCCTCCTTCTATGAACGTTCTGAACGAGGCTCCAACCGACGCAACCGTAAAGGAATCGCAGTGGAAGGGGTTAATAGCACCAGCATCTTCGGTATCAATTATCCGCAACCTTATCAATTGATTATCCCACGAATCAAAATCCGAGATCTTAACCTTCGGGCCAGCGAAGGCCATTTCAGCGGTCCTCGACTGGCTCATTGATCAGCTTAAAGACCACTTTAGGGCTATCCCTGAACCACCGCTTCGTTTAGAGCAGCTTGCGAGCCTAATCGAGTGTCGCAAATTCGTCTAGTGCCCTGCAACGCGTGCAATTATTCAACCGATCGAGCCGAAAGACAAATATCTTACGCACTGTTCGGCTCGACTTCACCTAAATCGGTTGCGTTCATAGTTGTGACAATCTCTCGGCAATCTACTCTTCGATCATTCGATTTCAAAAATGATTTTTAACACTTTATCGACCGGCGACTATTTCAGAATTTTTGTAAGGCCCACGATCCATGACTGAAAACTTTTCAATGGCTCTTTCAACGCTGACAGCAATTTTTATTGCGAATCAACAATGCATCCCCAATAATATTGTCTAATAATGTTGTTACAAATTGTAATGTAAAAATAGAATATTAAGCTTCGTTTTGATACAGCGCGGATATTGAAAAGCCTAATAATAGGCTTCCTAATAATGTGCAAAATTTCATCGAAATTGGCGGACGCATAAAACAGTTATAAATTGCAAAAATCTTTGAATTTAGGGTTCCCGATCCATTAAATCGCAGCTTCTCACTGTTCTTGCCATTTGCAATAATTTACGGCTCGCGACAATCCTAAAAAGAGGCTACCAAAAATTACCCTAATCGATAAACTTTGCGCTTACACAGCTTGCAAATGGCGCCTCTCAAATTTTCCATCGCAGACTCGCAACTTAGAAATAAATTATTTACGCGTTACCTAATAAACTGAGTCTTGCAAAAATCTGGAAAAATCCCACAGTCGCTTGGTGCAATATTAAAAATGTTATTCGTTCTCGAAACGTGTGCAAAACGCTTCGCGCAGCCACCGTGTGCGGTCCGTGCAACGTAATCTGCGATTGCTGAGAGACTCTCTTAATCCTCGGCAAGTGTGAATAAAAAGAGGCTATTAAACACGTATGGCTTGTAGCTAAGCGAGTGTTTAACAAACGCGCGCGCCCGTGATCGAAGAAAAACAATGTAACTGATTAGACAAGATAATTGTGCAATTTATTTCGACCGGAGACGACGTTTAGCAACAAATCGGTTGAGATACGTCGAAACTGTTTAACAGCTCGTTATAATTATCGTAACGATGATGTAAATTGTCGTTTTAATACCGTTGATTACTAATCGCTGGACTGAAAATGTTTTTTCCCTCCTCGGAATGTTTGCTTGCTGTTTGTTGTATAATTAGCGGCGCTGGAATTGTACATCGAAACGCAACGATAACGACGCGTTATCCCCGTAGCTGGTTTTTGCCAAAAATTAATTTAGTATCACTGTAGAATTGAACTCCTTTTATGATAAATTTTTAAAGCTGGGGAAAATGGAATAATAATAAATTTAGACTAGCATTAAACATTCAAGAACCCACTTTTGATCACCTTCGTGCATTTTTCCGTAGTATGTTTTCGCATAAGTGCAAGGAAACTTGAAATTCGGATTCCCGAGGCGATTCCAAGCAACATTTTCCTTTGCAGATTCGCGATTCAACGCCTCGTTTCCGAGTTATTCAAGTTTCAATGTTGCTGTGCTCTCCTAGACCAGCCGCCATTTTTCCCGAGCCGCGACGCCATGCTGGCACACGTCAGCCCCCGCTGCGCTCTGATTGGTCCGTGTTTTTCCTTAATAACTCGAGAACGAAGCGTCGTATTGCGAATTGACACAGGAAAATATTTCTCAAAATCGTCTCTAGAATCTCTCTTCCAAATTTCTTTGAACTAATAGCAAGTTTTAAAAGACCCATACACTCGATAAGCTAGTAAACTAATTCTTCTGGAATCTAAAAATAAAAATTTACGATTGGTTCACACTTTCCTCAATTTATACAGTTCAAAATGGTAAACGCATATTTTTCACACCAATTTTACAGACTTATCCCAAAGGATAAATGGCGGATACCATTTTAATTTTCAATAGAATGCAAGGCAAAATGCTCAAGAAATTCGCATAAGGGCCTCGAATGAATTTGCAATGGCTGTCGCGTCGGTGCTGTTAGCTCGTATGTTTTCTTGCAAATGTTGTCGACACGGGTGTGCAGTATTTTCTCGCGGACAGGTGAAAAGTGCAAGTAGCAGGCCACGGGAAGCCAAGCCGACTCGATCGAAAATATCCTATTAATGGCGGAAAGGGGACGAAACGGGGGTAACGGGACAGAAGTCTTTGAAGCGTGCACACGCGACGAGCCTCTCCTCTTACCGTTCGGATCGGCCTTAAATCCGATGACGTTGTAAAAACACACGATCATCCTGTCGATGGGACTAGTCAACGCGGATAATAACTCGGCCGGTGGCACCATTCACGCAAGGTCAATTAACCCTCGCTCGGCGAATGCCGGATCATTATGACCCAGACCGCTGTTGCAATCAACGGTTGTGCTCGGTTAAAATGTTTATCGAACCACGAAGCTGCTACCCTACAGCTGCGGGGATCGCGCATACTCTAATTCGAAAAATTAACAACAACCAGATAATGAAATTTACAGCTGCACTGGGTCGTTCGGACGAGCCTTCGGGGTCCTAGATTCCGCCAGCGAAATTAAGGGGTTGCACGCGAATTTAAAGTTGCATACTTTGAAACTTAAATTGCAATCTTTTTACACGTACGATTGCGTTTCCTCGAAAATTGTACATTTTGTCACAAAATGTTTAAATAGTGTTCAACTAAAGTTCTATGGGAATACCTTAAACTGGTAGGACGTGGCAGCCGCCATTTTTCAATACGACTATGGTGGACTGTTCAAGGTTTAAGATGTATCTTCATGTTTTTAATAATTAAACAATTTTTTGTTTACGTGCCATTATTCTTCACCGAAAATTGAACATATACAATTTGTTATAAAATGTTTAAACAGTATTCACCTAAAATTTTATGTAAGTATCTTAAACTAGTAGGACGCGGCAGCCATTTTCCAAAGTTGCGTCTGAAGTGCACAGGTTATAGTTCAAGATGTATTATCGTGTTCTTAACAATTCAATAATTTTTTTTGTGTATAAAATTATGTTTTTCCCAAGATTGATCATATACATTTTATCACAAAATGTTTAAATAGTATTCATCTAAAATTATAAATAAATATTTTAAACTAATAGGACGTGGCAGCCATATTGCCAAAGACAAATCTATAATGAACTGTTCGAGGTTTAAGATGTAACTTCATGTTTTTAACAATTCAACAATTTTTCCATATATGCAATTGTGTTTCTCCAAAAATTGAAGATATACATTTTATCATATGACGTTTAAATAGTACTCACTGAAAATTCTAGCTGCGTGTCTCAAAATAAAATAACGTGGGAGCGATTCCTGCGAAACACTGCGAATAATAGCATGACGCACTGTTCTACGGTATTTTATCTAATTTACATTTCGAAAAGTCTTGTTGTCTTAATAAATGGCATGACTGTGGCAATAAACGCAGGCGGCACGTTCACATGTAGGTAGACGTAGCTCGGTGTCCACGTCGATCTACGTGTTTATCTTGGATCGTTTTCTTTTTCTTTTTTCCATTTTGCCTCTTGTTCACTTGCGAAACTTGTCTCGCGCCACGCGTAGAATTACTTCGGTCGCAGCAATTAACTGGGGCAAGATTATGTAAAGCCGGCATGATCCACACCTATACATATGCATGTGTACGGGATCGTCTAAAAGGATTGAAAGACTAACGCTATCACTATACAGGCTACCGATGAAAGATTAACCCTTTGCGCTACAAGCAATTTTAATTACAAATACAAGATATTTCTTCCGACCCAGTACATTTCAATTTTACGTAATCTTTGTTACATTGTAAATTGAAATTGAACTTGGGTTTTTCACACGACACTTGACGTTTTAGAAATTTATAGAACACAAACGAATTTAACCATCTGCTATCAGTTATATAACTACACTGGATGAATTGTTGAGTTTTTAAAAATTTAACAATTTTTTTTACATTTGCAAATAAGATTGTCCAAGATTGAACATATACATTTTATTGTACGATGTTTAAACAGTATTCGTCTAAAATTGTATGTAAATATCTTCAACTAGTAGGACGTGGCAGCCATATTGCCAAAGCTCTGTCCACGATGGACTGTTCAAGGTTCAAGATGTATCTTGGTGTTTTTAATAATTAAACAATTTTTTTTTACGTTCACTTATGCTTCACCGAAAATTGACCATATACATTTTATTATACGATGTTTAAGCAGTATTCACCTAAAATTTTATGTAAGTATCTCAAACTACTAGGACGTGGCAGCCATTTCTAAAAGCTACTTCTGAGTTGCACAGTTTATAGTTCTACATATATTATCGAGTTTTTAAGAAATCATCAATTTTTTTATGTATACATTTATGTTTCTTCGAAAATTGAACGTATACATATAATTATACAATGTTTAACTATCATTCACCTAAAATCACAATTTATAAAATTATTACAGCAAACATATTTTAGTGAAGAAAATTTATAGTGATTACAGTGAAGCATTGATTACATGAATTTTGGTTTCTTCCGAAAACAAAGGGTTGAAATGATCATGAACCTTGTTCGAGACGTTCAACCTTGACGAGGTTAAGCAGCGTGAACCTTGTTTTATTGTTTCGTAACTTGGCACGCATGAAATACTTACAACTTGTTAGCTCGATGGATCGTTTGCGGTGATCCACTTTCGCCGGGAGTTCGTTCGCGGATCGTTAAACCCTATTTACGAGGGTCGTTCGAAAAGTTTCGGCCCGTTTTTCCGGCAGAGCAGGTGGAAAATTATCATAACTCCGCTCGGAAAGTTTCCCCGCTATCGATTAGGGAGTTTGACGAGTTTCGAGCACGGAAATCGACTTCGCGTCCCCCAAAAATTAACGCGCTCGCTAAAGGCGTCAAATATTTGGCTCAGTTAATATTAGTTTATCGACTTTAATGAACAATTTACCGAGCCTGCACGGTGCACGCAGAAAGTATTTGCACAGCGAATTCTCTGGCTTCGAATAATTGGTAAGCGTGATCATTCCATTAAAAAATCAATTTATTTCTTTGGCAAAGTACTGAAAGAAAAATTCAGAAAAATCTTAACAAATGCACGAGGTTTTAAGCAAGCATTTACAAAGCCACTTTGATAAATTTATTCCTCTGAACACGAATTACAATAAACATTGCTAAAAATCTGAATAAATACCTTTTAAATCTGAGTGATTTAGAGAATATGTTTGAACATGTTCACAAACGTTCAAAAATTTATTCCAAGCTTGAATCGACCGTAGACTCGAAGATCGAAGCATGCCTTTTACAACGAGCACTGAAAACTTGATCTACGATTTTTTCTAGTCGATTTATAGAGCTTTGAACGAAACTTGTACCGCCATCTTGGAAACAGTACGAATGCCCACCACCTCCAAACATGGTTCTCCATTTTGCTCTATAAAACAACTAAAAAAAATAGTACGTTAAGTTTTAAGCAGTCGTTACAAAGTAGAAGATTCAACCTTCAAATCTATGTCACATTCATACGGGAGAAAAATTTTTTAACGTTTCTACAGACGATACTATTTTAACCCTTGCCAAAAATTGAAAAATTAAAAATTGCCACACAATTATTTAAAATAATTTTTACATCGCTATGTTTGCATTTAAAAAATCAGTAAAATTTAAAGTATTTACGAGTAATATTAATAAACTTTATAGATCGAAAAATGTCCCGAATTTTGAGTTAAAATTGCTTGGAGGGCAAAGGGTTAAAACGATGCTTGAAATCGTCGCGGGGGTGTCGCGTTTGAAATTTCTTTGAACTTTATGGAACAGCCTGTAGCGTCGCGTGGTTTGCATAAGAACGGAACGCTGTAAAGGCGGAAACGTCTCCGAATGAGCAAGTCACTTCAATTTTCAGAGGGCAGAAACTTTGTCTTTTTCCCGGAACCAACTGGCGATATCGCAGAAAACAATGGGCCAATGCTTTAATGTAACGAGCTGGTGCACGCGTCCTCGAGGCACTAACGACAAGGAATGACAAGCAGAAACCGCGGCTAGCGTAATTATTTTAATATTCGACCGTGGTCGGATGAAACCGTGCGGAATTATAGAAAGCAAAGAAGACGACGCGCCGGCTGCAGGGCAACTGCAACCTTGCATCCCTGCGAAATTCGTCGCACGAAAATTGCAGAATTCGTGGATTCCTTTCGGCAACGCCACGCGCATTTTGTTAACAATAACTAACAGTCGTTTCTATTTTACGATTCGATACCGACCGAGAAGAACGAGCTGCAGCCGTCGCCTTTTGCAGAAATTCAAAATAATAACAACAAAGAAATAAATTCGTTGAACAACCCCTTCGAAATGCATCACTGCAATCTCATGTACTCGTTTAAATGTTCAACAATTTTTGTTGTAATATATGTGTCGACAGGAGTAGATTATTATTAAAATTATATAGAATTATTCTGCTGGAAGAAAGAAATAAATTGAACAGCCCCCCTTAAGTGCACCTCTGCGATCTCAATCATTGTAGACAGAAAAATTTGCAACTCCGCGAAATGGCGAGTGTTCTGCAGGCCTAGTGTTAACATCGCGCAACGTTGCACATTTCTGAAGGGTTAAATATCGACGAAAAACCATTAAACCGTCATCAAGATGATCTATCGTTTTGACAGACATGCGCTTCCGTTTGCCAACGCGTAACAGCTTCATCCTTGAGGAGTGTACGAGGTGTCGTGTGGCATGATCGTGCAAGGAAATAATTTGGTGCAGGCATATAATTAAAATGCCACGAACAGAGTCCTTTTTCTCGGTTAGTGTGTTTCGAGAGAATGAACTTCGCAGATTCACGTTGTGCAGTTTTATATAATCATAGTAAGAATTTAAAAATGCTTCGTTATTATATTCCGTTTACCAAAATTATTCTCAGCCTGTTAATAGATTAAAATTATTATTAGATTAAAAATTGCTTATCGATATACAATTGAAATTGCTACTGCTATTGAAGGAGCTACTAAGAGATTCTCAGGTATGAAGCCATAAGCTTTTAAAAATGAAAAAACTCCATAGGATCCCGTAAAGATCAACAAAATTTGTAACGTAGAATTCCTCGAGTAATTCCAAAGATAATTTCCCTTTGCAGATTTGCAATGCAACGCTTCGTTTTCGAGTTATCAAAGAAAAACGCTGGCCAATAGGAGCGCGGCGAGGGATGACGTCGAGAAGAATGGCGGCCGGTCCAGAACAGCATGGCGGCCGGTCCAGGACAGCATGGCGCCTCGAAGCAATGCGCGGTGACACTGATTCCCCGATAACTCAAAAACGAAGCGTCCAATCGCGAAGCGGCAAAGGAAAATTATCCTTGGAATCGCCCGAGGAATCTTCCCTTCAAATTTCTCTGAACTTCACCAGACACCCTGCACGCAGGAGCTTCCTCTTTCATCATTATCCGAAATTGATTCGTTCAAATCGTTTCGGCGGCGCTTCGAAAGATAAAAGCGTTGAAACACAAGCACAGGAAATCGAAAACGAATTCAGTCGAGTTTAAAGAAGCATTATGCGTCAGCTGTAACAAATTACCGCGGCGAATCATCAATGGGAAAGACACAAAAGCCTGGAGCCGTTATGCTCGTCGTCATTGTCTCTCGCGCCTCCGCTTCTCGTTTTCGCTTCTGCTTACTTTACGTTCTTGCCGCACGCTCCAGATGAACGCAGATGATTTTATCGCGTTTACGTAATTGCGATAATAAACAACAGGACGTCGTTCCGCGACTCTGTTCTTCGAGGCTCCTATTATTCACGGACACGTCCAATAGATACGGGCAAGTGCGTTCTTCCGATATTACGCGCTCCATTTCATTGCCCTCGAAACCTTGAACGACGAGCAAGACCCGTTAATTCCGCTCGTCGTCGCTGCCCACCTCCGTACCTCCAATTTAACAACCGCTCGCCACAAAATAACAATAAAATACGCCCAACAACTTTTTGCTTACGGATATTATGAAATAATAAAGAGAAAGAGAGGAAGACGCGCGCGCGGAGCCTCCCATTAGCATACGGACACACTGTGAAAAGGACGATAACCTTTTCAACATTGGACCCCGCGATCTTATACAAGTTGCTAGGATGTACAGGGTGTCTCAACCCAAGACGAACTTGTCCAACTATTTTTTATGCTGCTGGTAAAAATGTCAGAGAAAAAGGACAGTTTTCTATTTTTATCTGAAGCGGCTAATACGAGTTACTTCAGCAAAATTATATAATTAATTTTAATTAGAGGCTGCGAGATATGGGTAATAACGTGTTCGTGAATAAACATATTTTGCCTAATTATATGTAATGGAGGCATCTTAAACTTGTGCCATTTTGATAATATATTCGCGAATGAACAAATGAGCGTAATTATTTTCAATGGAGGCATCTTTAAATTTATTTAGAGGTTGCGTCACCTTGGTAAAAATATATTCTTGAATAAACAAATGAGTGCAATTATTTTCAATGGAGGAATCTTTAAGCTTATCTCGAGGTTGTGCCATCTTGGTAAAAATGTATTCACGAACACACAAATGAGTGTAATTATTAAATTTGTTAACAACTCCAAAGTTGCTAAAATCGGAGAAAAAATATTCCGATAAAAAAGCGAAACAAAAATTGGATTCTTTTTACGTGTAGCAGGATCCTTCCTCAAGTGGGCAACCCCGTACATTGAGGGAGCCCGAGTGGCCCCCCGTTCACACGTTAAGGGTTAAACATTTGAAGGTGTGCGTATATTCTGTTTATTGTGCGCGAAGTGCGGCGCAGATTTACGCACACCTATCAATTGCACGAAAGGAATCCTCTCCCAGTGAACTGGGCCTCGGTTCTTCGAGTTTCACAACACCTTCCATTCACCTGTACTCCGCAAAGATACATGCTCGTCTGCTGCACACAGGTACGCTATACTACGTTCACACGAATAGGCTACGCCTTTGTTCGATCGTTCGTGTGTGTGTGTGTGTGCATGCGCGACGGCTCTCGCTTATTTCGTGTCGGTGTACCGTGTTCCATTTATTAGACTTCTATTTTTCTGCGTTTATCGTGCAAGCAAGTGAAAAGTATTCACCGAGAACTGTACACCTTGGAAATCAAATCCCAAGTCTATTATTTCGCGTCTCGGCTGCCACGTCGGTCGCGTACGCCGACACACATTTTTTTAACGGGCTTCGAAATCAATTCCATTCCATGGTGTCGTTTAAGAAATATCGATTTATAACTGAATTGATTAAGTAATGGTGCTTTTATCGCGATATATTCATTATTGTAAATTTTTACTGTATTATATTCGGTATAACTAATTTTTTGTGGAATATATTCAGCATTACAAATTTTTACTGCAATATAGTGAGTATAATTAATTTTTACTACTATAAATGCAGTGTCATTAATGTTTACTATTAAGTAAACGAATTCTTATTGCAATCTGTTAAGACAAATTAATTTTTACTGCAATATATTCAGTATAACAAATTTTTACTCGAATGTATTCAGTATAATTAATTTTTACTGCGATACATTCAGTATTATAAATTTTTACTGTAACATATTGATTATAATTAATTTTTACTGCAATCGATGTAGTGTAATAAATGTTTCCTATGAAGTAGATGAAATTTTTACTGCAGAATATTGAGTGTAATTAATTTTTACTGCAGCACATTGAGTGTAATTAATTTTTACTGCAGCATATTGGGTATAAAAAATCTTTGCTGCAACATATTAAGTGTACTCAATTTTTACTGCAATAGACGGAGTGTAATTAATTTTCATTATCAAGTAAATAAATTCTTATTATAACATATTCAGTAGAATTAATTTTCACTGCAATATATGGAGTGTAATTAATTTTTACTGTAGTCTTTGAAATTAATATTAATTTTGTTTGGATCCACGAAAATCGTTGCGGTGAAGTGCTGGGTTTTTTAAGCGTGGGGTAACAGTCTCTATCATTCACTGATAAGAAATATCAAAACGGCGACCGAAACTGATGTCTACTTTATAAATTCTGAGACAAGTGGAGAACTGCTGTAATAAACGATATTTCAAAAATTCTATTATTATTAATGCAATTTATTATATATATTATTATTATTATTATATTGCAGTAGGCAACCTAAACAATTTCTACTTTATCCCTCTGCATCATAATTTAGAATAATATTATACTGAATCCATTAATAAGAAAATACATAAACTTCCTTTTCAATGTTTATGCAAAAATCACTGATCTTAAAACTGTACAAAAAAATAGTATCAACATATAGATACTGATATACATAAAAAGACTAGATTCAACATTAAATTTACGGTTTCTTTTACAATATATACTCACAGAAATAAATTAGTTAAATAATTCTTCATAATCACATTGTTGCAATCACAATATTCCCAAGATAATATAAAAATACGTCGACAATATTACCCAGAAATCAAAACAGGTCCGAGGACCGTTGAACCTCAAAAGAAAGTGCCCACCATTAGGGTCAACGATGACCCTACGCAATAATAATAATTCACAGCATCTCGTCCTGCGTTGTAATCGCATAAATATAACACAGAATAATTCTCTCCTTCGAAGTCTCGAATGCATTAGTCACTACGTAATGATACCGCCTGTGTCATCGGAGTTATCGTCATACTAATGGCGTATATGTTAGTCACAATAAAAAACACGTTTTTTTTAACCCTAACGACCTCGACCATATGTCAAAAACCATACTGAAGAAATTATCCTGTTCACGTTCGAACACGCCAAATCCCCGTCCTCGAAGCGAATGGGTACAAACGAGAATGAACGCCATTAACCCTTTGCATTCGAAGCAATTTTCTTTTAAAAAATAGAAGCAATACTTTCATAATAAAATAATATATATTACTCGTATTTCGACCACTAAAACTTTTATCGATTTCTTAATTGCAAACGTAGCGACGTAAAAGTTGTTTAAATAATAATATGGTAATTTTTAATGGCGCCATTCGAGTTAAATGGGCAAAGCAAAGGGTTAAACAGTTTCAGTCCACGAATATGGGCTGGGAAAGGTACACATCCGTTAAAAGTTTGAGAACTATTAGTCATCGATCAATATTACGACAGAGTCGTTTATGTCGTAAAAAGTATCGTACCTTCAACGTGTATGGATTAAGAGGTACAAATGTTTCATTACAACGATATAGGGCAGACCCTCTCACCTTAATCTTATTTGATGCAACCATCTCGTACAAAGTTGTACGATAAAAACGAGACTAAACGTGAATTCACAATCTTATCAACGGTATTAAAATGTCCGTTACTTCTTTAACCGTTGAATTTTCACAAACAAGGACACGCTCGCGGTAATTACATTAATAAAGTCGTCCCGTATAATTTCCTAAAACCCGGTTCTCACGGACGAATAAAACCAACCTAAATGTCTGTTCACAATTCTGCAAACGCTCTAGGTTACAATTCTCTCGGCTCGATGGCCATAACATGCAAGATTACCTTCGCAATAAATAAAATAAATTACTAAAATCTCCCATCTTTCTTAATTTCCGAATTTCTTAAAATTCGGTCCCAGAATTGAACGAATAAAACCAACCGACGGCTTAAATCTCAATTCACAATTCTGCAACCGCTCTAGGTTAAAATTCTCTCAGTTCGTTGGCCGTAGCAGTCGAATTATAGCGAGCAAAAGTACCTAAAAAATAAAGTAAATAAAATTAATCAATTAACAAAATGTTCCATTAAAATAACCCTGCACAATTTCCTAAAACAAGAACAATTTTCCCAAACAAGGACACGCTCGTAGTAATTACATAATTACATCGTAATAAGTAAAATAAATTACTAAAATCTCCTATCAAAATAACCCTACCCAATTCCCTAAAACCGGGTCCCCAATTCATCGAATAAAAACAACAATCCTAACCATCAATTCGCAGATCAGTCAACAATATTCAATTCAATAATCCACAACATTGAACAGTAAAATATCCCCCCAAGCAAGGACACGACAAATAACTCGAACAAATCAAACATCACTGTGTACAATATCTTAAAACTGTGCTCGACGTGAAAGCGACAAAGACAGCCTAAACGTGAATTCACAATTCAGTCTAGAAAACCGCACACGGTAGAATTCTCTCAGGCTCTCTAACCATGACAGTCGAACACCGAGCAAGGGCACCGCAACAAACGGAATGAAGTAAACGAACGAGAATAAAATCAGGCTGCTGCACGGATTTACGGGAATTCGTAGCCGAGGTAGAGAAAGCGAGATAGAGACCACAGCCTAAAGCGTCGATTCGCAATTCACTCTAGAAACGCGCTCCGGTAAAAATACTCTTCGTGCCTGGCCAGTCGAATTCACGCGAGCAAGGACCCCCGGTGTCGTCTCGTTTCTCAACAATTGTGAACAGTCGATGGAACTCGGGCCGAGCCGTACGGGTTTCTTTTTTCAAAAACAAGAGAGAAAAAAATAAGCGGTTATCTAATATGCGGTCGCAGACCGGGGCTCGGTAAACCGTGCGGAAAAGCGCGTCGTCGGAAATCAATGGAGCCGCTCGAACTTGTCCGCAGGATTGGTGTGCGTGCGAAGAAGAGGAGCATAATCGGGGCCGGGCTCGGCTTTTGTCAGTCGAACTCACCTAACCTTGCAGCAGGACCGCCGTTGGTTCGCTGGCCAGTTCCGCGTAGCCCCGTGCCCGACGAAACTTTTCCATGTAGCCGTCGCGCGGCGATTGATTCAATCCTGATTCACCCCCTTCTGTCGAGCCTTCATCGAGAGGGTAGAGAGACACGTCTGACTGGGGAATCGTGCGGAGGGGGTTGGAGAGGGCACCGAGAAGAAAATCGTGGAAAGTACTTTGGGGTGGTACGGTGTCCCAGGGGAGGTGGGAGGGGAAAAAAATTGTTCACGGATAACGGTATATCCCAGCCATGTCGAAAACACGAAACCAGGCACAATTTGCGCGCGCGCTCACGCTCTTTCTTTCTCTCTCCCTCTTTCCCTTTCTTTCTCTCTTTCTCTCGCTCCCTCGCTCGCTCGCTCGCTCGCCTGCTCTCTCTCTCGACGCGGGTCTTCTTTCACTGACACACACCGAAAGACCTGGCCCGGTATAGCGTCTCTAAGACCTCCAGCATATTATTGTCCGTCGTGTATTCTAATGATCGTCTTACATCCGAAGGATCGGACACACGTATTCGTATGCAGTCACGGGTTAGCTCTCCCGCGTTTCTTCTGCATCACTATTACGACAGGAGCAGCTATTTCGCCTGATGCGAACGCTACGAGGAAACACACTCGCGACAACCGCTCGCCGACTGAACGTGTTGCTCTCGCGAGCGGAGTACCGCATTGATGAGATGGAACCAGAGTCTGGAGACACCTGGCGGTGCACCCTGGAACCTAGGTGGAAGGGAGGATGTGGGAAGTTTTTAAATTGATTGCTTTGTCTCTGGAGCCTGTGGGATTAGACCAGTTTTAATTATTCCTGCGAACGTTGTGCCGGTTACGTGGATTAGACTTGTAATTAGAGTTGCATGTTCAAGCGTGACAGTGCAAAGCGTCTGCTGTGAATGTTTGTACGTTTAAATGGATTTTAAATGATAGGACTACATTTTATCGTTTGAGGTTATACGTGGGTTTGTACGATAAGGAAACTGAAGCGATAGGAGCAGTTTTTATTGACAGCAAATATGTAGGATTGTGACAGTTTTGTGTGTTTAATTTTTTTATTGTGCTGACAGTATGTATGCATGTGAGTGTGTGCGTTTTTGAACAGGCTTGACTGTGTAAATGAGCTGAGCCAATTCTATTATGAATGAATTTACACGGTGAGAAAATTGGAGCTTTGGGTTTATGAGTTTAAGGTGTTGCTGGATCTTATCGCAGGGTGATCTAGTACTGTTTTAACATTACTAAGCTTGTTTGTATGAATACTATAAAGGATTTAGTATTGTATGAGTAAGTACGTTCGAATTCTGTAAGCCTTGGTTTTGGAATGCTTTGGATCGAATGAAATGTCTGGGCTCTGGAATTAGTAAGTATGATTGATTATTGTATGTTCCCTGTAAACATTCAATTTATGAAACTATAATTCCTGCTGTGGATTAAATAATTTAATGAAATTCTCTTTCATCGAGAAAACACTTTGGTTTTATTCGTAAAAATAATACTTAGATGTGCGAACATAATTTCAGGGATTTGTTTTACTTTTAATGAAATTCGTCCTCAATTGTTGTGAAAGATTGCTGCAACAAAAAAAGATTATGTTTATATTTCTTAAACCTTAGTCAACGTTTGAAACCCAAGTCATGGAAGATTTAGATAAACAAGTCAGTCAACATAAGTTAAGTCAATGTTAATGCTAAGGCTTCAAATTTTCCAGACACTGTTACAATTTGATAACTGCAACTTCACTTACAGATTTCATATTTTGTGAAATCATAAAGATTGGAAAATGGAATCGCTGAATGTGATATCTGAGTAAGTAAATATTTTCGCAAGCTATTGAGTGTACTAAGCAAACTTGTATATCTAATATGAGTTTGTTAAGATAAGTGAAAGTTAGAAGATTAGATTATATTAGATTTTATTTGATTAGATTACCATAAAGGGGTTCAGAAGTTTTTTACTCGTATCTAAACAACTATCTAGAAGCATAATTGGAAACATTATTGAATCATTGTACACATTGTACTTAGGTATACATCATACATGTTATTTTATTGATTTTATTGCTTTAATTAAGTTATTATGGCATCATGTTTGCCAGGTACACAATTTGTAAAAGTGCTTTCACATATTTTTGTAATACATATTCAGTAGAACTATTTTACTCACACATGTATCTGTGAATTTACAGAGATATTAAATAACTTGGGAAAAGAAACGAATGCAATTAGAGTCATTCAGAGTAATTCACAGAGTCTTTCAGTCATTTATGACATTACAGTTAAGCGAATCTGTATAATTAACTAATTATGAACAAGTTGCAATAAAAAGCCACCGTAATGGTACCCGTTTCAAACAGTCGTTTCTTATCATGTTATTTATATCTATGGCAAATAATTATATGTCTGATTTCTGAACCGGTTATTAAGCATTCTCAATATCTTGCTTGTATTATTGTGCGCTATGTAAATAAAGATTGCTGCCATTTTAGTAATTCTTATAATTTAACCCATTGACATTGTTAATCCGCTCGCCAGCAGTAGTATCAGCAGTACCGTTTTGATTAACACCAGAATGGTAACAACCTGCAAAAAGGAATCGACGTGAATAAATTTATAAAATCGAATGTCTACATATTAAGTATACTCACGTAAAACACACTTCACGTTATTTTGGACAAAAAGTTTTTGGGATACACACAGAATCGTGGAGGATCAAATAAATTATTAAATTATTATTAGATAAATTATTAACAGGTTGAATGCCGGTTGGATCGCCAGTGATCAGCGTTAATCAATTACTTAACAACGACTGTTATGACATTAACGGCAGCTGTAAATCGACTAATTAATATTTCAATTAACTAGATTATAGCGTGAGGCATCGTTATCAAGTATTAATAACGCTGATTGTTTCTGCAAATAAAATCAGCGAGTGTAAAACAGACGAAATTGGTGCGGCGTATTCAGCGCGATAAATAAACGTGCGGTTTGTAACAATATATTATTATTACGGAGACTGAATTATATATACACAAAGGATGTTCCAATTGGACAATGTTTCGTTCCCTCCATTGTTCCCATATTTTGGTTCCCATGGATCCATTTCTCCTCGAACGCCTGCTGATTGCTATATTTTCTTTTTGTTAGGATCCGTTGCTCGCTTTTAATCGTAAGTATGTCAATCACGGAAGATGTCCTCGTTCGAAATGCTCATCCCCCGCGACGTCATTGTTTACAAATCATCGGCGAACCATCGGCATCGAGGACGTCGACGGGAGCCGACAACCATAACAGACCCACCGTCTTTTATATTCCAGAATATTAAACCTGTACAACAATAAATCACTTTCTGGGCACAGTTTACAGTTGTTTAATTGTGATTGTAATAATGACAAATTAGCTTTACAATACTTTCTTAAATTGTTAACAGAATAAATGTTGCACTATACAAATGCACTTGCAAAAATCAACACTAGACTTTTCAGATATCAAAAACAATAAATCCACAAAGTACAATTTATATAAGCACGCACATATTTTATATAAATCTGCACCAACATTTCCCAAAAAATAAAAACACCTATCCTAATTTTTCCTGTAAAAATGGCTGAATTTTTAGAAATGATTACATCAGAAATTTTCAACTCAATTTCCCAGGTTTCAATAAAAAATTGAATAAAGTCGTAATTGTTATTACAAAGCATTGTACACTAAATTCAATTATTATTCGGTAGTTCTAGCGTTGAATATCCAGTAAACGAACTTTCCTCATCGTTCAACGCGCAGACATCGAAAACAAGATCGGGATCGCTCATCGAAATGCAGCGTTCGCGTTGGTGTACGTGCGATATCTAAAGCCTATTACGAAATTCGTGAGTCGTGCTCTAAAATACCATATTGTATGTAAATAACAACCGGAAGATAATGCCACCCATTATCGTTGTGGTCTTACGAGCCGCATTTAAGCACGATCATGCTCAGTGAGCTGTCCACGCGGTTAGCGAACACTCGTGCCACTTTGGCTTTCAAATTGTGGAACGGAAATGTGCGACGGAAAAATGTGCGATGCATACATTTCACATATTACACGGATAAAAATGCGTTCGACGGTGGTAAGTACGAAATAACATCTTCCCAAGGCGCCATATTGCTGCGTAGACCCCATAACAGGAAAGCAAAAACAAAATAAAATT